>JAADYB010000146.1:0-36483 GCA_023338075.1 Phytopythium litorale
GAGCACGAAGACGGCGCCGCGGCGTACGGCAACCACAGGGCTTGGAGCTGGCGGAAGCAGCGGCGTTGGTTTGGTGTCGGCATCGTCTCTGCCGTCATCGTCAGCCTTGCTCTCCTCGCTTGATCGAATGGTGGTCTTGACGGGAGTCATATCGACGGAGCGGACCGGTTGTCGGCGCGGCTCGTCGTCCAGCTCGAGCTGCAGTACGCCCAGCACGCACGTGATGACGTCGACGGCGAACGGCTGGAGACTCCATTGCAGCAGCGCGCACACCTCTGCCAAATTGGACAGGGAGCTGGCGCGGAACGTAGCTTCCTCCAGCCGAGCAGCCTTGTCCTCTGCTGTGTCGACAAACATGTCGGTGCTGGCAGCAGGCGCTGCAATTTGCGGGGTGGGATCCCGACTCTTGGCGCCGTCACTCGAAATCTCCTGGATGAGCGAGACGCGCTTTGCCACAGCTTTCGCTTTCGCGGCGCTTGCAGCGCTCGCCATTGGCCGAATGCAGTCCAGGTACGCGTACACAAACACCTTGGCGTACTTGGGTAGCGTCTCTCCGCATCGCTTGGCTGCGAACAGCAGCGCCTCGCTCAATTTGATGCGCGTCTGTAACGAGTACTGGCGCTTCGGGTCCTGGAGCGCAGCCACGAGCAGCGGGATCGCTACGTCAGGATGGATATCTGCGAGCGTCGACAAGCCTTGGACTGCCGCGAGGAACACATAGCTCTCTGGGTCTTCCAGGTGTCGCAGGAAGATCTTGATCAGCAGCTCGATCTTGGGCGTCCACTCCCGGTCACCGCGGTGAAGCTGGCTTGTTCGCACCAGCTTCGTCAGCGAGACGACTCCGCGCGCTCTCAGTGGAACGAGCGCGCTCTTGAGGTCGTCTTCTGCGCGTTGGAGCACCTCAGCGAACGACTCCTGCTTCGGTTTCTGGCCGCGACTGCTCGTGGACGAATCGTAATCCGCATCACGACTGAGGATCCGCACTCGCGCCTCGCTCGCGAGCTCGGCAATGTCAGGCTGCGAGTGGTTGGATAATGGCTCCAGAACAGGCAACATGCGCTTGAGTTCTGCTTCTTCCGACGTGCTTCGCTGCGAAGACCCTGCTTCGAGGATCGTCATAACGACACCGAGGCAGATTGTGAGCATCTCGGCGCTGTCCTCTTCGTCATCGTCTTCCGTCTCTGCAGGTCTGATCGACGAGACGTCTCCGTCGACCGAGTCGACTAACCGAGTCGTTGGAGCGTTGAATGTCGTCAGCACAGTGGCGATGCACTGCAGGATCGTCTCTGCACTGCGCAGTACTGCTGGGCCGAGCGACTCCGTGACGGAAAGCAGCAGGAACAGCACCATCTCGACGCCCACAGGAGTCGATGGCGTTTTCGCCGCCTTGTACACACTCAGCCAATCGTCGCGCTCGGCTGCACTGGAGGCAACTGCTGGCAAGGCGAACGCCGGTGACTTGCGTTTCACCTCCATGTAGGTCAGCAACAGAGACGCGAACAAATCTCCGACCACGGTGACAGACTCGAGTTCCTTCAGCGTGAGCACCTCCACCAAAGGCTCGATAGTCGACTGTAGATTTGTCTTGACAGTGTCTTCAGCTGACGCTCCAGACGGGATGCGGCGCATCGCAATGCCTCCGCTGCCGCCGGCGCAGAACTCGCGATACATTGTCGTTCGGAATGTCCGAGAAGGTGACGGGTCCTTAGAGGTCACTGGCGATGAAGCTGGAATGCTCACGGGGATGACAGCAAGCTGGAGGAACACAGAAGCCCACGAGCTAAGCTTGATCCATGCTGTAGAAATCAACAACAAGTGAGAGATTAGGAGCCACCCATGGACAGAATCGCGTTGTGAAGCGGACGAACGCACCCACTAGGATATCTTGGAGCGGCTGGCGCTGGAAGCTCTTGCTGTTGGCTGCGAACGCGTACATGTGGATCAGAGGCCGCATGGCTGGTGCCAAGGCCCGAAGCAGGTGCTGCGACGGTGGAGGCCCGCACATCAGCAGGTGCGCGGCCGTCACGCATTCGGCGAGATCGTGCTCGTCCGCGACCACGACGCAGCCTGGCCGGTTGCTTGCAGCTCCGTCGCCGTCCTCGTATCGTAGCAGCGGCTCGAACATGGGCGTCATCAAGTGCGCGTCGAAGATGCTGGCGTGTGTGGAGGCAATGCGGTCCGCGAGTAGCACGCCCATTTCGCACAGTAGCTTGCTGTCCCGGTTAGCGGCGGACAGCAAGCCCCGCACTTGTCGGCACAATATCTTCATGTAAGTGTCGGGATCCACGTCGCTTGGGCATTGGCATACCTGCACGGCCAACCAGCAAGGCAGTCAGTACAAGGGTCACAGCGATCGCATCCAACATGTGAGCCGCACCAGCGTCACGACTTGCATCCGCGCTTGTGTGTTCCCGTCCTCGACGCCACCGAGGAGGATCTCGATAATGGTCATGACGCCCTCGTCCTCCATCGCCAAGCGCGAGAGGTGATAGCCGCAGCGCTTCTTGAACGCGGCGACGATCGACGAGCGTCCCGTGGCTTGCTCCAGCGCCGCGCGCATACTGCCCATGACGAGCCGCAGTGGCAGCGCGCGCACGATCAGCTCGCGAAGGCGGCGGAACTCAGCCTCTGTCTCCACCCGCACGCCCGACTTGACCTCGCCGCCGTACACGAGCATGGCCAGGAGCTCGAGTGTGTACTTGGGCAGCAGGATGGGCTGGAACTGCGGCAGGAACAGCACCTGCATCATGACCTGCGCGGCCGTCAGCAGGTCGTCGCCGTCATCCGCGGGTGTGAGACCCGCAGCACCCCACAGCAAGACACTTGTCGAGACTGTCGGTACAGCATACAAGCATGAACACGAGAGTGAGAAGCTGGCCAGCACGAGGAGGGAGCAACAGATAATGTACTCGCTAGCGTGCGTGTCGGCCGCCGGCGCTGGATGGGCGTCAGCACTCCCGACTCGACGCGCGGGTAGACCGCCCAGCAGAGCAGGATCTCCATGACGGCCTGCAGCACCGAGTAGTCGCGCAGACTCAGCAGGCCAGCGGGCGCCTTGGGCTTGTCTTCACCTCGCCTGACACGCGCGCCGACCTGCTGCTGCTGCTGCTGTTGTTGCCCCCGCCGCACCCGACACGCCGCGTTAGCCGTCTGAGTGACCACCAATGCGCTGTTCGAACGCTGGATCTCACCTCGAAGCGGTCCAGGCGCTCCATGCAGACGCAGAGTCGCTGCAGCATGGGCACGAGGCCCGTGCGCCAGACGTTCTCTCGGCACTGCTGCTCGCTCCATCCCGCGTCCGGCGCCTGGCAGAGCGCGCGCACGGCTCGCTGTACGTCTGCGGTTGGCGCCGCGTCGCGCGGAATGTCCCGCAGCGCGTCCACGAACGCGCGCAGCGAGCGCATGAGCGCCTGCTGCTGCCGCTCCTCCTCCTGGGCGGCGGCCGTCACGGCCGAGCTCGCGCCTGAAGCCGAGGCCATGGGGTACGCGTCGGTCGCTCGCTCGGTCGGTCAGTCAGGCAGTCGGAGCCCAAGCCGCGCGTCCGGCCGCGTCCGTCCGGATCCAAGCCGGAGCTTCGTCGGTCGTCGGCTTGGGTGGTCGTCGCAATGTCAAGTGAGCTCGTGCCAGCAATGGGTGCCACCACGTCGTCTCATCGGGCCTTGCGCTGTCTCGGACAGGTTAAAACGTCACAGCAGAGGGATGGGTCGCTCAGGTTGGCCAATCAACGACAAGGATGGAGCTCACTGGATGGAATCCAGAGAAAGTGGCATTATCATCGCTGGTTATTGGTTTACGGTGCATGTATTTCAGGAGAACGTGGTGCCTGCCAGCCTGCCTGCTAACCTGTCTGCCTGCCTGCCTGCCTGCCTCCCTGCCTGCCTGCCTGCCTGCCTGCTTCCAGCGCTGTGCTCGTCTCGCTGCGATGCTCGACGCTGCCTGCTGCGCTCAGCAGCGCTACGAGTGCTTGAGCACGAGCAGCAGCGTCATGATGAAGATGAGGCCCAGCAGCAGCGCGATGCACTTCATGGGCCGGCTGCTCTTCTGGATCTGCTCGGCCTTCTCCAGCTCCACGAGGCCCTTCTCCGTCTGCTCCACCACTTGCTCCATGTTGTAGTCGATGCGGTCCAGGATCGTGCCCTGGTCAATCACGAGCACGGCCAGCTCCTTAAATATTGTTGCAAGCTCCGTGATGGACTGCGCGATGCGCTGGATCTCCTCGTCGCGTTCGTTGATCAGGTCTTCCTGGATCTCCAGCTCCGTCATCTGCGCCTTGTTAAAGCCCTGCGCGTTGCCAGAGGACGAGTGTCAGACCGGGCGAGCAACCATGGAGAGAGTGAGTGAGTGAGTGAGTCACGGGCGGACGCACCATGTCCATGCCTCGGCGCGCCTTTGCCTTGTCCTCCTCGAGAAAGTCGAACGCGCCAGGGCCCTGCTTCTGCTTCTTGACGCGCGCCAGGTACTCCTTCTGTGATTTCCGGAAGTCGCCCGACAGCGTCTGCAGCTGCGTCGCTAGTGCTCTGCATCCACGTCCATCACGTCCAAGTGAGCTACAGACCTCCTCCTCTTCATGTATATCGTCCGCAGCGAACGCACCGCTGGACGTTTTGCTTTGTCTTGGCGTCAGCGGCCGAGTTGTCGCCCTGGATGTTGCTCGCCATGCGCTGTAGCCCGCGCTCGGCGAGGCGGAACTCGTCCGTGATCTCCTGCGTGAGCCGGTCGATCTCCTGCTCGTGCTGCGACTCGGACCCGTCGAAGCGCACCATCAGCCGCTTCGTGTGCAGCTTGCCCAGCTTGTCCACTGTCATGCCAAACACGAGTAGGGAGTCGTGTGAGACCCCCAGCCACCACTGCCACGACCGCCACCGCCTCCGTACTCATGTCCTTGATGCGCGCCACGTGCTGGTTGGCCTCGCCCACGACGTCGACCCAGCCGGGCGCGACCGCCAGCACCGTGGCGTCCGGCGCCTTCATGAGTGCGCTGCCCTCCTCGGCATGGCTGACGATGTTCTTGCGGCGCAGGCTCTTGGCCTTGGCGTCCGCGCGCAGCTGCGAGAACGCGCGCGTCAGGTCCCGCGTCGCCATCTCCGCCTCGCCCCTGTGCCCCCCGCGCGCCGCTGTCCTGCCGATCTGTCTGCCTGCGGATCTGCCTGCCTGCCTGCCTGCGGGTCTGCCTGCCTGCCTGTCGGTCTGCCTGCCTATCTGTCTGCCTCCTGCCTGCTGCCCGCGCGCGCCGGCGTCGAGAAGAAGGCACGCCGGGTTATTTCCGGAGCCGATGCGATGTCTTGGGGAGCTGCTTTGTTGCGGGCGGGGCTTCTTGTCCGGATGGAAATTCCAGGCGAGTCGCGAGCTGGGAGTGGATGAAATGAGGGGCGGAAGAGTGCATTTTCGCCAATCCACGCGCTTTTAGCTCCGGTGGGAGAACCCAGGGACCAACGTAACCCCTGGATTCTTCGACAGGTTACACGCTTGTACCCCATGCCCATCATTCTCTCCCCAGCATGACTGCAAACCTGGCGCAGACAGGATACCCTCCGCCTGTCATCCGAGTTGAAGCTCGTGCTCGCCACATTCGTCTTGTGTTCACTATACTTTCAAACTTCCCATCGCCGGATCTCTGCCCAACACGGTCCTGCCGAGGTGTCGATGGCTCGCTGGGCGTTCCTGGCGGCGGCGGCGACGGCGGCGGCGGCCCTGGCGCCTGCAGCGGCACAGACTTCGCGCGTGGCGCTCGACTCGTGGGCCTTCGCGGCGCGCAACGGGTCGCTGCGCGTGGCCAACGCGTCGGTGCCGGGCACGGCGCACACGCACCTGCAGGCCGCGGGGGTGCTGGACGACCCGTACTGGCGCTACAACGAGCTCGCGTACCGCTGGGTGGCGCACGAGACGTGGGTCTACGAGGCGCGCGTGGCGCTGGACGCCGTGCCGGCCGGCACGCGCGCCGCGCTCGTGTTCGAGTGCCTGGACGGGCCGGCCGAGGTGCTCGTGAACGGCCACTCGGTGGCGCGTGCGGCCAACTCGTTCCGGCGCTTCGCCTTGGACGTGACGGACGCGCTGGCGCCCGCAGGGACGGAGAACCATATCTCCGTCGTCTTCTCGCCCGTCACGCAGTACGCGCGCGACGCGGTGCGTCCGC
Source organism: Phytopythium litorale (assembly GCA_023338075.1). NCBI lineage: Eukaryota > Oomycota > Peronosporomycetes > Pythiales > Pythiaceae > Phytopythium > Phytopythium litorale. The sequence goes on from JAADYB010000146.1 coordinate 6,134, forward strand.
CAGCTGGAGACGCGAGGCGCTGGAACAGGGTGGACTGACGGTGGACGCCTGGTGCTGGCAGGCCGCGCGCTACCCGTACTTCGTGCCCGAGACGGTCAACTACAACGTGTGGGCTGAGCCGTCGCACAGGTCGTTCGTGCGCAAGGCCGGCTCGGACTTTGGCTGGGACTGGGGCCCGGCGTTCGCCACCACGGGCATGGCCGGCCGCGCGTTCCTGGAGCTCGCGGCACCGGCGCCTACGCTCGAGAGCATCGACGTGGACGTGCAGTTCCGCGGGGGCGACTCGACAGCGGCCACGGTTACGGTCCGTGTGGCCGTCGCCAGGCCCAGCGTGGCGCTCGACAGCGTCTCCTTCAGCGTCTTCCTCAACGGCGAGCAGCAGGTCTCATTCACGCGCTCGATCGGCACGGATTGGGCCGGCGATCAGCCCGTCCAAGTCTCGTACGGTGGCCACTACACGGATGGAGACGAGGGCTCAACGGACTCACGGCGGTCGTGCTGGTGACAGGTTCGAGGTCAGCAACCCGACGCTGTGGTGGCCCAACGGGTACGGTGAGCCGTTCCTCTACGACCTGCGCGTGAACGCCCAGCACGCGACCGGCGCGGCCTCCATCTCGCACCGGCTCGGCTTCCGGCGCGTCGAGCTCGTCGAGGACGACACAGCGGCGGGCGGGACGACGGGCAAGACGTTCTACTTCAAGGTGAATGACGTCCCAGTCTTCATCAAGGGCGCCAACTGGATCCCCGCGGACTCGTTCCCCACGCGCACCAACCAGACCATGACGACGCACCTGCTCACCAGCGCGCAGGCGGCAAACATGAACATGGTGCGTGGCTTAGAACACACTGCCGAGGTGTGGCTGACTCACGTGGACGTGGTCTTCACCCGTCGATGCAGATTCGGGTCTGGGGCGGAGGCCGGTATGAGTCGGACTTCTTCTACTCGGAGTGCGATCGCCTGGGACTTCTCGTCTGGCAAGAGCTCATGTTTGCCTGCGGCATGTGCGTCTTCTGCCCCTGCGTGTGGCTAGTGAGGGCTCCTGAATGATCGATCGATTGACTCAATGCGCGATGCCGCTGCAGGTACCCGAGAGACGCGGATTTCCTCGAGAATGTCGAGGCGGAAGTCAAGTTCCAGCTCTCCAGGCTGCGCAAGTACGCGAGCATCGCCATCTGGGGCGGCAACAACGAGAACGAGAACATGATGGAGCAGTTCGTCAACGCGACGTTCTTTCCGCCCGGCGAGTCCTTCAACCGAGACATCGCCGTCGCCGACTTCTCCAAGCTGTTCGTGGACGTGATCTACCCACTGGTCAAGTCGCTGGACCCGGCTCGGCCTTTTGTCGACACGTCTCCGTCCAACGGAGTGTACTCTCGCGAGCCCTACGTCAAGCGTTGGGGATCAAGCAACGGGGTAGCATACGGGTGCGTTCCCCTGCCGTGAGTCCACATGTTGTCGCCTGGCTTGACATCTCTGACGCGTTGATCTGCTCGGCGATGACAGGGACGTGCACTTCTACAACTACGACGGCGACTGCCAGGACTTTCAGATGTACCCGCGCGCTCGCTTCATCTCCGAGTTCGGCTTCCAGAGCGCGCCGTCGGGGCCAGCTATGCGACGCATTAGCTCGCCCTCGGACTGGACCTCGTTCCAGTCGTTCTGGGAGTTGCTCAAGTTCCGCGAGCGCCACGAGAACGGAACGCAGCAGATGCTGACGCAGATGGAGCGCCGCTTCCACGTGCCGTTCCCTTTCCGGGACGAGAAGTGGCTCAGCCAGCCCTTCGGCGCCACGGACGCAGACAAGTTCGGCTTCGATATCTCGGAGCGCATTGACTCGTACCTGTATTTGACCCAGATCCAGCAGGCCCTATGCTACCAGACGGCGATTCGGACGTGGCGCCGCGGGAAGCACCACGATCTCGGCATGACGATGGGGATCCTGTACTGGCAGCTGAACGACATCTGGGAGGGGACGAGCTGGTCGAGCATGGAGTTCTCGGGCCGGTGGAAGAGTCTTCACCACGTCGTCCGCCGCGAGTTCGCGCCATTCATCCTGTCCATCTACGAACAGACAGACGACGGCACGCTCGGGAACTTCGGCGTCAGCGACATCAACGCTGATGTCAACGTGGTGATCGATTACGAGCTGCGGCGGACGGCGTCTGGCGCGCTGGTCAAGACTGTCTGGCGCGAGGCGGTCGCTTTGTCGCCGTTGGTACGTCGCGCTGCATCTTCAAAAGCGTTGATGAGCTGCGGACTGACCACAACTGTTGGTCGTGCCATAGGAGAGCAAGCCCATTCGTCAGCTGAGCATCCGCGCGCTGCTGGATGAGAAGGAGACTGGTTGCTCGCGCCAGTCGTGCTTCTTGTATGTGCGCTGCAGTATCGACAATGCGCGCGCGTGCGAAGACACATACCACTTCTTCGCGCCGTACAAGCACCTCCAACTGGGCTCGGGCAGCATTAACGCGTTGGTCGCGCCTGCTAGCAACGGAGACGCCAAGGCATTCGAAGTGAAGGTCGAGTCGTCGGCTTTCGTCGCGCTGTTCGTGGAGCTGGACGTTCCCGGGTGGCGCGGCATTTGGAGCGCGAACACCTTCTTGATGCTCGCGAACCAGACCAAGACGCTGGTGTTCACGTTGACCGATGAAGGCGTGGCGAGCGAGCAAGCGGCCGCCGATCTGACGACCGCGCTGCAGATCCGCTGGCTCCAGAGCATCTATGACGATCTCCCGGTTGTCGTTGAGATCGAGTAAATGGGGGAAGACGCACAAGTTTTGGTGGCAAGGTGCGGTGGATCATGGAGGTGGATGCGGGTTGTCCAATGGTACTCCGCTGCAGTTTTGGCATCCAGCCGCAATGAAGTAGACCCAATCGTGGTGAATTCATCCGCTCGCTGTTTCATGTACGTCCACTTCCACATGCAATGTCACCTAAATCCTAGCGACGGGAAGACAAGCGGCGGTGGTCGTCTTCATAGCTGGCTCCGGACGAAGACGAGTTTCTCCATCTTCGAGTCGCACAGACCGCTGGATTTATACGCTCGGCGAGTGACTTTGGCCTCGCAGTGCACGGCTTCGGCGGGACTCACAGCCGTCGGGATCGAGAATACCTTGAGTGCCAGGTCCTGAAGCAAGGGGAAGAGGCGGATATGGCGCCACCACTCGTACGCGGAGCAGGCGCGAGCTTTGGTCTTCTGCGTCGGAGTCCATTGCATCGTCTTCGAGACGAACTTGATGAGGGTAGCCTTGTACTTCTCTTTCGCGTCGCTGTCTGCAAACCCGGCATCGGTTTCCTCCACGAGACGAACCGCGTTGAGTATCGCTGTGTCGCAGTCGTCGTCGTCGAACTCGTCGGCACTGAAGTGCGGATCGAGCAGGAAGGCGACGCCGACCAGACCGCTCGAACGCAGCTCCTGCCAGCACTCATTCACGCGCTCGCGGATGCTGGATTGGATCTCAATCGGTATCCCGACGGTGGGAGTGGAGTACACATCGTGCCATCGAAGCGTCAAGACCGCGTTGTAGCTGTGCGAAAGGACTCCGAGGTCGCTGCCAACGGCTTGAAGGCAGGCTCCGAACGGTTCAAGCAGCTCCTTGAGACGGTCGGCAAGGTTCCAAAAGTCCGGGTTCGCAGCAATCTCTCTGGCATCGCTCAGCTCACTGGGTACGAAGGCTGCCATCAACTCGTCATTCTCAAAAGCGGCGATGATGGCGTCCTTGTTGTCGACGACATCACCAAAGCTGCAATCCAGGAACCCCTCTCGCACCAACAACAGGATAGGCGACTTCGAACTGGGCGAACGCATGAGCTTGAGTAGCAGGTGATGCTTCGAGATGAAGGCGGCTAAGCACTTGGCTTTACTCAGCACCCAGTCGGTCACACCGTCCTTGCTGCCGTGGGCTCGAATCACTCGGATGACATCGCCAATCATCGACCGCACCACGTTTGTCACCGCAGCTCCCGCCGCCAAGTGTTTAGTGCTGGATGTCAACGAAGTCGTCGAGTCATCAACCTCTGAGCCGTCTGTGACAGTGACGACAATGGACCCGTCGTTGCCGAGGAGTTGGTTGACGTCAACAATCACATGGTCGATCTTGTCCGACATGATAGTCGGTGCAGGGCGACGGCCATCACTATTGAGCAGAGAGGTTTCGTCACTCGGCTTGGACACCATCTTGACGGACGTCCAGTAGATTGGTCGGGGCGACCGAGGCGTCGACAGCAGAAGCGTGATGCGACCGTCGAGCGACTCAGCGAACCCTCCAGTGGCCCCATAGTCGGTGATAACGTGAAGCACCACATGCTTGTCCGCCCGCAGGTCTTCCACAGCGTCGGAGCGGAGCTGGTCATACCATCCGTCAAGAAGCGATCCGCTAACAGCTTCTTCTGTCGGCAACCATTGGGCGGGGAAGCATGCAGAGACCGTCGAGGCGCTCAGTGGATCGAGAGGCAGTCCGTTCTCGAACAGGAGCTTAGCGACAGCCATCGGGTCCAACTCTCGTGGCAGGCTTCTAGGGCTTGCTTGGTCATCCTCGACATGCTCGATGCTGGCGTCCTGGTCAGCCACGTCGTCGCCCACCGCATTGGTAGTAGCATCTCTATCGGGGTCGATCGTCAGCGTCGGTGTCGATGACTCCGTCTCCGGACCTTCTTTTATCGTCGTGAAGGTTCGCGAGCACCGAATGCACTCCCTTTCCGTCGTGTTGGAGGATGCGGCAGCAGGTTGCTGCTGCATTACAGGTTCGTCCAGACGGCGGCGCTTCTGCGTCCGGCCATCATGAATTCCGGACGCGTTGTCTGCTAACCAAGTTGGGTCCGACGTCTCGCGCATGCGGCGAGTGCGCTCACTCTCCTCAAGCTTCAGCCACTTCTTGCGCATGTCTTGGCCTGGATGCGTCTTCAACCATTCGTCGTCACACCTCTTGCGGCAACCGTCGCAGTAAAAGCGCCGCACACGTTGGTGCTTTCTCTTCCTACTCTCGGCTGCAAACACCCAGAAGGCTTTGTGCGCGCGCATGTCGTCGATCTTGATCTTCGGTTTGGCGAGGCGGTAGAAGTGAAAGTGAAGGAGAAGTGAGGTGAGGATTCGTGAAGGCGATGATAGCACCGTTGCGCTGCTTGTGCTTGATCATGGAGAAATCCCCACGGTTGTCGCTGCATCTGTTCGCCGCGTCGCTTGTTCTTTCATGTGATCCTTGTCCCATTCGATGAAGTCGCATTCGATGAAGTCGCATTCAATGTCCATCGGTATCTTTGACGCTGGTTATTTCGGGGAATATCAAAAAGCAAAATTGAGAATCACGTTGATGACATTCCTGAGATTCACTGCTCATAACTGCAGACATCATTGACTTTGTTGTCTCTTCATAATAAGAAATAGAAGTATCATTCTTCACGAGCGCTGATCACACGCTTCAAGCATTCGCCAAAGCTGTTTTCCCCCAACGATCATCGGCTTGGGCAATGCCTCGCTGTTTGTATGGCAAGCGGGACGACTCCGTCGACAAAAGACGTAATGACAGCGAAGAAGCGTGTGAAACTTGTCGAAGCAGCAACGCAAGTGTCGCCACAGTCGCTATTCCAACAGTCGATGACGTTCCGACACGGATAGTCTCTCAACAACAACAATCCATTCCATGCCACCAGGACACTCAATGTTTGTGGCTGGGTATTTTGTATTGAAGACACGGGTTGCGGCGCTGGGCTGTGACGTGGAGCCCGCGTTCGCATCCCAATGCACTCGCTGCATGAACACAACTATATTATGGTCGACTACCAGGCGCCAGGCTCTCTGGTCTCGGAAAGGCAGGCGGATTGATGCCAAACGTCGCCTCCACTATACTAAATCATCATGGCCTCGTCCGAGATCAGCTCTTCGCCGCTGCCTCCGACGTGGTCGTCGTCTCCGTCGCCAGCCGCGGCCGCCTCGCTCCATACGAGGTCTGCGAGCAGCACGCTCAGCTTCTTGTACACTTCGTGGAACTGGAAGCAGTCGCCGCTCGTCCGCCGGAACTCGACGACGCACCGCTCCGCCGCCTGCGATCGACCATCGCAACACCGAGTAACGCGTGAGACTCCTCCTTTCCCCACTCCTCACAAGGCGTCTACGACTGCACTACGCCAGGACTTACAATGGGCAGTGAGAAGATGCGCACGGTGAAGCTGACGTCCTCGGCGGGCATCGACACCTTGGTCTTGAAGCGGCTCTTGCGCGTCGCCACGCGCGCCGCCGAGTCCTCGAGCGCCGCCTCCACGCGCGCCTGGATCTCTGCGGGCGGACGAGCCGACTGGAAGCTCGTGTACAGCGCCACGCTCGACTTGGGGTACAGCGGCGCGCACGCCTCATCCCCGCTGACGTCCGACAGGAAGGACAGCTGCACGGACCGCGTGCGCGGGATGTCGAACGGGTCGAAGTCGCCCTCCTGCAGCTGGTCCTTGCCGGCCGCGCGCGCCTTCTCCTCGCGCTCCTTGCGCTTCTCCTCGTCCACCTGCACCTTGCGCCGCATGAGCTCTGCACGCAGCGCCTCGGCCGGCACCGCCTCCTCCTTGAACCACGGGTGCTCCTGCATCATAGAGCATCAAGCGAGGGTTAGTCCATACTTCATGGCATGATAGCAAAGCTCGTCACGGCCAGCGCGACCATACCTTGATCTCGTCGAGCGTGATGCGCTCCTGCGGGTCGACGCGGAAGATGCGGGACATGAGCGACATGGCGCCGGGCGAGAAGGAGGCTGAGCGCGCGTGCGCAGCCCAGAAGGCCTGGTACTGCTTGGCGGCACAGGCGCGGAACCACCAGTCCTGGCTGGTGGCGATCTGGAAGGGCGGGAAGCCCGCGAGCATGATGAAGAGCACGACGCCGGCCGACCAGACGTCGGCGGGCGCTCCCTCGTACGGCAGGCACGACAGCACCTCGGGGCTCATGTACGAGCGCGTGCCGCACTGCGTGTAGAGCTCGGCCGTGCCGCCGTTGTCGCCCTCGCGCAGGCCCGAGAGGCCGAAGTCGGCGATCTTGAGCGCGAAGTTCTCGTCCAGCAGCAGGTTCTCGGGCTTGACGTCGCGGTGGAAGACGCCCTGCGCGTGGCACTCGTCCAGGCCGGCGACCAGCTGCTGGAAGTAGGCGCGCGCGACCGACTCGCTGAAGCAGCCCGTGTACATCATGAAGTCGAAGAGCTCGCCGCCCGTGGCCAACTCGAGCACGATGAGGATGACCTTCTTGCTCGACCCGTCCTTCTTCGTGTACTCGAGCTCGTCGTGCACGGCCAACAGGCGCAGCACGTTCGGGTGCGCCACGCGCGACATGGCCTCCACCTCGCGGTACACGTTGACCATGGCCTTGCGGTTCAGCTTGGCGCAGTCCATGATCTTGAGCGCCACGCGCTGCTGCGTCTGCGCGTCCACGCCCAGCTTGACCTTGCCCTGCAGGCCCGACCCGAGCGTGTGCTCCACCTGGTACTGCCGCAGCATGCGCTTCGCCGGGGCCGCCGCGTACGCGCTGGCGTCCATTTTCGCAACTGGCGCGACCGACGGGGGGAACAGCGCGGTTGTCATGTCGTCAGGGGCGTCAGGGGGGCGTCACGGAGAGTGTTAGGGGCGGACGATCACGGCGGCTTCCTGCTTCTTCGGTCGCCCTCGGCTTCTTTTCCGCAATGAAGGGCGACCGACAGCAGGCGGGTTACGCCGCGACTCGGAATGCGGTGGCGGAAGACAAGTGGGTACATGTTTTCAGCCAATAGGAGGATGGTTGCCGCGCAGGGTTTGCACCAATGACAAGAGAGGGACCAACAGTCAGCGAGCACACGGAAGTGGAATGATTGTAATGCGTTCTCGAAAAAATCCACTCGGTCGTGGGAATGATGGTAACGAGAGTGAGAACCCCGTCAAAGGTGATGGCGGCGGACCATGGCGTGCACCGGTTGAAGTGCTCGTCCGCGCTCATGAGGACAGCAGTGGCTCGACAGTGCGACTCGCTGGGGACGCGACGCGCGCGGTCGTTGTCCGTGACTGGATTGTGGTGCTGGAAGAAGCGGGTGCGGCTCCACGTGGACGGCCGGCTGACGCCCGTGAGCGGTCGTCGGGTCGCTGCTGAGCTCGCCGCGAGCATCCGGGCATCCGGGCATCCGGGCTCCCTGTGTGATCGATCGCATCCACTCTCCCCGGCATGGCACGCAGTTTCTTGTGGCTGCCCAGCGACGTTCCGTCCGTCACGCAGCGCGACGGTCAAGAGGCGTGGTGCCCATCACAGCCACTTGCCTGCTGCGCATCTCGAGCATGCAGCCACCACCTGATGGTCCACCAGCAACAGCGACAGTTCATTTGCTGAGAGTTCGAAACCAGCATTCCTCTTCACTGAGAGCATGGCGGCGGTGAGTGGGTGCAGGCGTCGATCTCGTCGGCCGATGCGGTGCGAAGCGACAACAGGGTCTCCATCGAGCGTTGAGGGACTCACCTCTGGGAGTGGATGACATGGCAACGCGATCGGGTGCTCGTCGAATGCATTGAAGCTCGCGCAGTGGCGGGTGATCCAGTCCGTCCGACCGTCTTGCCAGTTGCGCCGACCTGTCAGCGTGGATGGGTACACACGCTTCAACTGTAACCGTCGTTGTCCCGCATGAGTGACATCTGACAGTTTGGAGAATCTTTGCCGCGAGCATACCGTATTGTCGAGAGCCGCGCGCACTTTCTTGCTCAGTGGAAGCGAATCACTTGTCGATTGTATCCAGTTGCAGCGTACTGTGCCGGACGTTGTTGCAGTCCCTTTCCTCCTCATCCGGCAACATTGACCATCTCCCGATACCTCCAGCAAGAGCTCATCCCCTGAACCAGCAACGAACAGCCTCCCACTTGAAGCTTTCCCCCTTCCAGACCCCGATCTTCGGTGACCCCAGGTCGACACCAAGAAGCGAGAGCGCGGGGGAAGGAAAGCGCGGGCGTGGGGCATGAGTTATAGCGGCGGTGGCGGTGGCAGTGGCGGCGGCTATGGCGACCGCCGGGGCTACGGAGAGGCCGGCGGCGGCGGTCGGGAGCGCGATCGGTCGCGGGAGCGCGGCTACGGCGACCGGCCGAGCAGCAGTGGCAGTGGCGGCGGTGGCGGAGGATACGCGCGCGAAGGCGAGTACGCACGTGGTGGTTATGAGCAGCAGCGCGGGTACGAGTCGCGCGGCAGCGGCGGGTATGGCGAGTACGCCGCGTCGGGGGCGGGGTACAGCGAGGCCCGGCCCAGTTCTGGCGGATACGACGAATATGCGCGCAGCGGGTACGACTCGCGAGGGTACGCCTCCGGGTACGCGGAGCCGGCGCGGAGCGACTACAGCGCCAGCTCGAGCGGACACTACGATCGTGGGTACGACAGCCGCGGAGGTTACGACAGCCAGCGAAGCGGCTACGACGACCGCGGCGCCTATGACTCGCGCGGAAGCACCGGGTACTCGAGCGGCCACGGCGACCGCGGATACGACAGCCGCGGGGGATACGACAGCCAGCGAAGCGGCTACGACGATCGCGCTGGCTACAGCAGCGGTAGCACCAGTGCCAGTGGAGGCCGAGGCTACAGCAGCTCGTCCGGAGGTTACGGTGACCGCGGTTACGCAGGCAGCAGCAGCACTGGCGGGTACGAGAGCCGCGCAGGTTACGGCGACCGTGGATACGCTGGAAGCTCTGGACGCGACGACCGCGGATATGCTGGTGGCGGTGGCAGTAGCAGCAGTGGTGGTTACGGTGGCAGCGGAGGTGGCTATGACGATCGGTCGCGTGGCTACGGTGGCGGTGACAGCCGTGGCGGTGGAGGTGGCGGCCGTGATGACCGTGGATACGGCGGCGGTGGCAGTGGTGGTGGTGGCGCTCGCGATGACCGCGGATACGGAGGCAGTGGCAGTGGTGCTCGCGATGACCGCGGATACGGAGGCAGTGGTGGTGGCGCTCGCGATGACCGCGGATACGGCGGCGGCGGCGGTGGCCGGGACGATCGAGGCTATGGCGGCGGGGTCTCAAGCTCTGGTCGCGACGACCGTAGCTACGGTAGTGGCCGTGGTGGTGGTGATCGCTACAGCGGCGGCGGGGGTGGTGGTGGCGACCGATTCGGTGGCGGCGGTGGCGATCGCTTCGGTGGCGGTGGACGCGGTGGTGACCGTTTTGGCGGCGGTGGACGTGGCGGTGGGCGTGGCTTCGGTGGTCCCCGTGGTCAACAAGGTGCCGGCGCTGGTATCATCTCTGGCCACGGCTACGAATCCATTGGCGACCCGATCGCCGATCCGCGCCTTCAGGACGAGTGGAGCGGGCGTGCAGAAGCCCACGACGTCCGTGACGACCACCCCAGCATCCAGCAGACGTACGCAATTTGCCGCCGGCCGAATATCGGCAAGGAGGGACGCACGAGTCCGCTGGAAGTCAACTTCTTTGGCGTCTCCATCGACTCGACAGCCCGCGAGATTTTCAAGTACCACGTGGATGTCGAGCGGTCGCCTGACACAAAGTATGGTCCTTCCGACACGAAGTATGGCCCTTCTGGCGGTGACCACAAGGAGGACATGAAGGAGGAAGAGAAGGAGGAAGAGAAGGACGTCGCCATGGCAGAAGACGTCAAGCAAAGTGAAGACGTCGAAATGGCCGAGTCGTCGGCCCCACCGCCAAAGCGTCCGGAGAAGCCGTTGCCTCGCACGCTCGTTCGTGCAATCATCAACGCGGCGTTGCGCCAGTACGAGAGCGAGTTCAACGGGATTCGTGTCGTCCATGACGGTATGGCCGCCTTGTACTCGCCCGAGCAACTCCCGTGGCAGAACAAGGAGTTCGTCGATGTGAACCCGGATGCTCCTCACGGCGGCGCTCCTGCCGTCCAGCAGGGTGGCAGACCCCCCAGCACCTTCATTGTCAAGATGAAACTCGCCGAAAGCATCTCGATGACTCTCATCGACAGGTACTTTTCTGATCCAGAGACGAACGTGATGCCGGTGCTGCAGGCGCTGGACGTTGCTGCTCGCCACCTTGGTGCCCAACGGTGAGTGGATTTTGTATTTACTTATTGTTGTGATTGTCTGGCTGTTCAGTACTGATACCTGTCTGTCTTCGCCGGCACAGCTTGATCTCGGTTGGAAGGAACTTCTTTACGATGAAGAAGACGCACCCTCTTAAGGGCGGCAAGGAACTGAGCTGGGGGTACCACCAAGCGATCAAGCTCGCCGACCGCAAGCTTGTGATGAACGTTGACCGAGCCGCGACGGTGTTTTATTCGCCTGGACCGCTGCTTGATCTGGTGTGTGGTGCGCTGCGGGTCAACCAGATTCGCGACATCCAGCTGCAGGAACGCGACTCGCGCAACTTGCTCCGCTTGATTCGCAAGGTTCAAGTGACCCCGACGCATCGGTCGGACCGGAAGAAGGCGATTTACAGCATCAGCCCCAACTCCGCCGACCGCACAATGGTAAATATCAAGGGCAAGGAGATGACTGTCGCGGCTTACTTCCAGGAGCGTTACAACACGACACTGCGTCATCCGCATCTGCCGCCCGTGAACCTCAGCGGAAACAAGAAGCCTGGGAAGGAGAATTGGCTGCCGATGGAGCTGTGTGACGTCGCGGCGGGTCAACGATGCCCCAATATCAACGAACTCGACACGGCCGAGATCATTCGCCAGACCAGCCAGCCCCCCAAGGTTCGCCAGGATAACATCATGGAGCAGGTCCGCCAAGCCGGGTTTGAGAACGACCCGTTTTTGAGCGCGTTCGGCCTGAAGGTGGAGCAGCGTCTGGAGAGGGTGGAGGCGCGCGTGCTGGAGCCTCCCGACGTGCAGTACGACAACGTGTCAGAACGCCCGTCGCTCGGTGCGTGGAACTTGCGCGACAAGAAGTTTGTGCATGGCGCGACGCTCTTGAACTGGGGCGTGGTGGTGGACGCGAACCTCAACGAGCGCGCCGTGAGCAACTTCATCGCCGAGCTTTGCAGCACCGCGGGAAAGTCGGGGCTCACTGTGCGGAACAGCAACCCGTTCATCGTGCACAAGGACCAGAACCGCGGTGCCCAAGTGGAGGAGCTGATGAGCATGTGCGCGAAGGAGCTCGAGCGTCGCGACCAAGGGCCGCCGCAGCTCATCATGGTGATCAAGCAAGACAAGGGCACCACTTCGTACGGAGATATCAAGCGCATGTCGGACACGGTGCTCGGCATTCCGAGCCAGTGCATCGTGTCGGCCAACGTGCCGAAGGCGAATCCCCAGTACTGTGCGAACGTGTGCATGAAGATCAACATGAAGCTGAACGGCAAGAACTCGATCTTGCGCGAGCCCCTGCCGCTTGTGACGACGTCGCCGACGATCATCATTGGTGCAGACGTGGAACACCCGCGCTCGGGTGTCGGGTTCCGTCCGGCGATCGCCTCGGTTGTTGGGTCGATTGACCGATACTCGGCCCGCTACGTCGCCCGCGTCGAGGCGCAGAAGTCGCGCGACGACATTATCCAGCTGCCTGGCATGATGCGCGACCTGTTCCTGGCGTACTACCAGAGCACGAGCCGCAAGCCGGAGCACGTGGTTTACTACCGCGACGGCGTGAGCGAAGGACAGATGCAGGACGTGCTGCAGGCAGAGATGCGGTCGCTGCGCAAGGCGTGCAAGATGATCTCGGAGGACTACAACCCGCCGATCACGTTCGTCGTCGTCAACAAGCGCCACCACATGCGCGCGTTCGGGCAGAACCCGCGAGACACGGACCGCAAGGGGAACGTCGTGCCGGGCACTGTTGTGGACACAGGCATCGTCGACACGCACCGGTTCGACTTCTTTCTCTACGGTCACGCGGGCATCCAGGGCACGAGCGTGCCAGCGCACTACACCGTGCTGCACGACGAGAACAACTTCACGGCGGACGATATCCAGCGACTCACGTACTACCTCGGGTACACGTTCTCGCGCTGCACGCGCTCCGTGTCGTTCACGACGCCCGTGTACTACGCGCACCTGGCGGCGGCGCGTGCGCGCTTCTTCCTGAACGAGACGTCGGACGGCGCGTCGACGATCGGGTCGTACAACTCGAACTCGTCCAACTTCGACTTCACCGGGCTGCACAAGAACCTGGAGCGCACCATGTTTTACATTTGATCGCGGACGCGGACGTTGGACGTTGGACGGTGCGTGGGGATCTCTGTCGATCAAGGTGGGACCTCATCGCGTTGCCCTCGGTCGCTACTCCCACTCGGTTGCTAGCTCACTGTGGGTGAAGCAGCGGACGCACCGAGTCCCAAGCGAGCGACCGCGGGTGCGTGGGGCGGGTGGCCGCTGTTGCATGTGGGTCTCTTTTCTCTTTTATTCTCTTGCCTGGAATGCGCGTTGATCGTGTTTTGCGGAGGTGCTGGGCTCTTTCGACGAAATGGAACAAGTTGGCAGCGCACGCAGCAGGCAGGAAGGACCGAGGGATGGCGACGGAGTCACGTCTCCCTTTGAATGTCGATCTTTTGCCCCCCACGAGTTCGCACTCCTCTGCTGTCGCGTCGCGAGTGCTGATGGCTCACTGCTCGTGTCCACGATGCATGGACTCGCGCTGCTGGCGTGACCGAGGCCGACTCGAGGTGCTCCAGCGCCATATATTACTGCTATGCGACTCCCAGCCTGCTGCTCTCGACCGTCCGCCGCGCGCTCAGCCCATGGCCGCCTCAAGCGCCGCGAAGAACGTCTCCTGCACGCGCTGCGCCTCCTTGGTCTTCTGCATGTCCACCAGCACGCCACCATGTCAGCCAGCACGCCACCATGCAGTCGACAGGGCCAGTGAGCCGGACGTGCCTCGGCCTGCTCGAGCTGCGCCGGGGTAAGCGCCGCCACCTCGCTGGCCTCCGAGACACTGGCCGAGTCGGCGGCGCTCTCGGCGTCCTCCATCTTGACGTCGCCGGCGTCGTCGGGCAGCGGCGACGAGGCGGCCGAGGCCAGCGGCGGCGCATCCTCCACGGCGCCGAGCATGTCGGCGTGCGCCTGCTCGACGGTGCGCCGAGACGCGTCGATGGTCTGACGGATCTCGCGCGCGGCCTCTCGACGCGCCTCGATCTCCGCCCGGAGCATCTGCAGGATGCTCTCGCGCGCCTGGTGCGGCCGGAATGCGTTGATCAGGTTGTGCATGTTGAGGAAGAGCAGCTCGAGGTCGTCCAGCTTGGCGCTGGCATCCGTCGGTCCAGGCGTCAGCACCTCGCACTCCACCGCATGTCACCCACGCATGAGGGACCTACTTGAACAGCGCCGGGTTCTTCATCAGCACGTCCACGAGCTCGACAAAGTTGGCCAGCAGCGACCGGTTCATCCTGTCCGTCCACGTTCCATAGTCAGCGCGCTTCTCCCCCTGTCCATCCAGCCCTCGCGCAACGCGTCGCTCACTTCTTCATCTCGGCCTTGTAGTCGACGCTGGCGGCCTCGCCCTCGCCCTCGCCGCCCGAAGCGTACAGCTTGCGGCCGTCGCCCGGCAGCAGGTCGGGCACCGCGTCCTCCGTGCTGTAGGGCGAGCCGAACATGTGGTACGTCGGCGCCATGGGCTGCGGCGGCGCCGGGCCCGCGCCGACCCCCTCGCGGTACAGCGAGAAGAACGCGGGCGGCGCCGGGAACTCGGCCACGATCTCGGGCGCCTCGGGCTCGCCCGGCGGCGGCCCCGCCGCGACCTCCGCCTGCCCCTGCGGCTGGCTCATGTCTTCTCGACTGGGCGGCGTTGATAATATGCTGCAGGTCTTTGGTGTGGATGTGTTATTAACTAAATGTACGTATGCATGGATTCGTAAAGGTAATCGAGCGATACTGTTGCTTATTATCAAATAGGAAAGTCGAGCAACCGACAGGTGGTGCATCTGGTTAGCATTGCGTTGATTCGCGACGAGGAGGTGCATGGGACCGCGACCCGCGGTGTCTCCTTCTGCTTCCTGCTTGCCCCGCATTCCGTCGCCCTCTGCTCTTCGACGACCTCCCGCCACTGCCCTCATGATGCTGTCCGTGCTGCGCCGCGCGCCGGTCCGCGCACCGGTCGTGGGCCGCCGCTTGTCGTCGTCGTCTTCCTCCTCCTCGTCCTCCTCGTCGTCCGCCTCGTGGTCCGTCAAGCGCGCGTGGGAGAAGTACCTGTCGCTGCTGGAGACACAGCCGCTGGCCACCAAGGTGCTCACGGGCGGAGCCATCGGCGGCGCGGGCGACCTGGGCTGCCAGCTCGTGCTCGAGGACGCGGCGCGGCCGGACCTCAAGCGGCTCGCCATCTTCACCTTCATGAACGGCGCGCTCGTGTCGCCCGTGCTGCACGTCTGGTACCGCTTCCTGGGTGCGCGCGTGCCGGGCATCGCCGCGCCGGTGCGTTCCCTCGCTCACTCTCCTCCCTCTTAATACGATCGACCACTAACGAGCGAGCGACCGACGGCAGGCCATCGCCAAGCGGCTGGCCATGGACCAGCTGGGCTTCGCGCCGACGTTCCTGCCCGTCTTCTTCTCGACGCTGCTCACGCTCGAGGGCCACGCCGCGAGCATCCCGGACAAGCTGCGCCAGGACTGGTGGCCCGCCACGTGCGCCAACTGGTCCGTGTGGGTGCCGGCCCAGCTGCTCAACTTCCGCTTCGTGCCCGCGCCGCTGCAGGTGCTCTTCGCCAACGTCGTCGGCCTCTTCTGGAACGCCTACCTGTCGTTCGTCGGCCACGCGCAGATCGCCGATGGCCACGCCGAGGAAGAGGACGAGGGCGAGGACAAGGCCTAGACGCGAGATCAAGCACTCCCTCCGGCCGTCGGCGTGCCACCGCGCGTGTACTCTCGTGAATGCTACCACGGCCCGCGTCCAAGCGTTCGTCTACGTCTCCTCCCTGCCTACCTCGTCTAGTGCTGCGGCGGCTTGTTCTCGCCCGCCGGCGCGCCGAAGCGCTTCTTGACGGTCGTGGCCATGCGCGAGACGATCCCTGGCGCGTGGCGGCCGTGGCCGTGCGGCGCCTCGGCCTCGTACGCGCGCGGCAGGCGGTGGCCGACGCCCTGGCCGTGGCAGCGGTGGCCGTGGTCATGGCCCCCGCCGTCCGCCTCGCCCACGAAGTTGGGCAGGTCCAGCAGGCTGCCGAACATGCTGCCGCGCGCGTCCTGCCCGCCTCGCGCCTTGAGCGGCCGGATGGTCGCGCGCTTCTTGCCGGCCGCGGGCTCGGCCTTGTCGAGTGGCACGACGTCGTAGTCGCAGCCCGCCCTGGCCGAGGAGGCGGGTGCCGCCGCCGCAGCTTTGCCGTTGGCCGCGACGCCGCGGCGGCGCTCCAGCCGCGCCAGCTTGTCCTCGGCCGCGTCCTTGTCCGCGCGCAGCGTCTGGCACTCGAACTCCATCTGCAGCAGGTCGGCGCGCAGGCTGCGGATGACTTCGTCCTGCATCCGCAGCTGCGCGACCTCGCTGCCTGCCCGGCGCTGCGCCGCGACGCCCAGCGCGGCCTCGAGCGCCTGCCGCTCGCCCTGCAGGCCCAGCAGCTGCGCGTGCGCGGCCGCCAGCTCCTCCTCGAGTCGTCGGCACGCGAGCTGCGCCGCCTCGAGCGCGCGCCTGGCGGCCGCGCCGTCGCGCGCCAGCACGTGGTTGCTCGCCTGCTGCAGCTCGTGCTGCCGCTGCTGCTCGGTCAGCGCGCGCAGCAGCTGCTCGTGGCTCTCGGCGGCCGCCGCCAGCGCGCGCGCCGCCGCCTCGCCCTGCGCCGCCAGCCGCGCGTTCTCGCGGCGCAGCGCCTCGCAGTCCACCCGGGCGGCGCGCAGCTCGGCCGCGGCGGCCTGGCGCTCCGCCGCGCGCGCCTGGGCCTCGGCGTCCACGTGCGCGGCCAGCACGTCCAGGTCGGCCTGCAGCTGCTGGCAGCGCGCCTGCTGCTCCTGCTGCTCTGTTTGACCGTCTGCGTCGCTCTCGCGCTCGCTCTCGTCGCGGTCTGGCGCGTCGTCGGGCATCTCGGGCGTCGCGGCGGCCGCCGGCTTGGCGCCGCTGCTGGCGGCCACCGTGTCGCTCTCGGCGGGCGTCCGAGGCGACGCCTTGCGCCGGCGCCGCGGCTCGCGCGCCTGGTTGGATGTGGCGTCCACGAGGAACTCGTCCAGCCACTGCAGCTCGACCTGCGGCGCGCGCTGCGCCATGGCGTCTGGAGCAGCAATGTCGGCGGCGTGGATGACCCGGAGGCGAGGGCGGCAAATATAGCCGCCAGGAGAGGGCCGGGCGAGGGCCGCACGCCTCACGCTGCGGCTATAATTACAGGCTCGACGCCGCAGCATGAGCGGGCACGCGCTGCACGTGGCGGCGCACGAGCTGGACGCGCTCGAGGCGTTCGTGCACGCCTGCGTGCAGCAGCTGCCGCGGCTGACGCCCGTCGCCGGCTTCTCCGCCAGCGTGCGCGGCCCTGTCGGTCCTGTCGGTCCTGTCGGTCCTGCTGGGCACGGAAGCCCCGCCGGGCATGGCGCGGCGGCGTCTAGCAGCGCGCAGCTGCCGGCGCGCTGCTCGGCGTACCACACGACGTGCGCGGCCATGCTCAAGCAGGCGCTGGCGGCGCTGGCGCCGCTGTCCCCGCGGCTGGCGCGGCTAGTGGCGCAGGTCTGGGACCTGGCGTCGCTCAACGTGTTCGCGCTGCTGCAGCTGGCGCAGGCCGCGCTGGACGAGAGCGCCGCGCTGCTGGCGCAGAGCGAGCGCAGCGCGCGCTTCCAGGCCGAGCGCCGCGCGCAGGAGGCGGAGCGCGCGGCCAGGGCGGACCGCGAGCGAGAACTGCTGCGCGCCGAGGCGCAGGCGCTGCGTGCCGAGCTGCACACGACGCGGCAGCGCGCCAATCGGCTCGCGGTCGAGAAGACGCAGCTGCGGCGCGTGCTGGCCGGGCTGCTGGACGGCCCGCTCGAGGCGCCGGCGGCGGCTGCCGGCGGCGGCGGAGCACCAGCAGGCGGCTCGCGCGTGGTGCTCGAGTTCGAGGAGGACGTGGCGGCCGTGGGCGTGGCCGAGGAGCAGGCGCTGTACGGCGTGGACGGCGCGGCGCTCGAGGCCGTCGAGCTGGCGCACCCGCTGGAGCGCGCTGCCGCCGACCTGGACCAGGTGCTGGCCGCGCTGGCGGCGGGCGACGCGCGGCACGTGGCCGTGCTCAACAGCATGGACCGCTTCATCAACTCGCACGCCGTCGGGCTGCTCTGGCGCTACGGGTCGGCCGAGCAGCAGCACCAGCTCATGGCGCGCATGCTGCGCTCGCGCCACGCCGCCACGCAGACGACGGACGCGGCCACCGCCGTGGTCGCTCGCCGCGGCAGCCTGAGGGTACCCCAGGGCGTCGACGCCGAGCCGGACAGCGACGACGACGAGCAGGACAGCGACGACGAGGACGCGGGCGCCGATGCGCTGGCCAGCGGCGGCGTCTCGGGCCACGCCGCGCTCGTTACGCGCGCGCGCGCCATCCCGCAGACGCTGCGCGCGCAGCTCGACTCGCGGCCGCGCGTGCACCGCGTGCTCGAGCTGCGCGACGCCGCGCGACTCGTGCTTGCGCTGCTCGTGGACAAGCTGGACGCGGACGCCGCAGCCGTGCGCGCCAGGCAGCCGCGCGCCGCGCTGCACCGCTTCCTCAAGCAGGCCTTCCTCGTGCGCTACGGCGTCGCCTCGCTGGCCGACTACCACCTCATGGAGCTAGTCAAGTCGGCGCTCTTCCACCACGAGCGCCTCCGCCGCGCCGCCGTCGCGTCCGCCGCCGCGACGCTAGGCGACAGCTCGACCGACGCGCTGCTGGTTGCGCTGACGCCTGCGGACCGACCGCACCACGCCGACGCCGACGCCGTGCGCCTCGCGCTGTTCGCGCGCCTGTGCGAGCTCGTGCCATTCGAGCTGCCGGCGTCCGACGCTGGCGGCCAGCTGCCGGGCTCGCCCGCGGCCGGCAACCTCTTCACCACGGCGCTGCACGCGCTCGTCGACTTGCTGGGCGATGTCGTCGAGCTGGACGCGGCCGTCGCCAGCCTCAACGACGTCGAGCACCTCGACGGCCGCTGGTGGTGCCCGCTGAGCCGCGCGGCGCTGCTGCTGGGCCACCACCTCGCGTTCCTCGGCCGCGACGCGCTGGTGGCCGTGGCCGCGAGGCTCCAGGCGCTCAGCGGACCGGTCCCTGGCTCGGCGCCGCGCGATGCGGAAGTGGTGGTCGAGGTGGACGTGCTGCTCGCGCTGTTCGTCTCCGCTTGGCTCGAGCATGACCAGCAGCTGACCAGCAAGCTGCGCGACGGCTTTCGGCGGCAGCTCATGCTCATCTCGCCGCTCGCGCTCGGACAGTCGGCCGGCAAGGCAGGGAGCGGCAGCGCCGGCGCACGGAAGCGGCGACCAACCGTCATGGTGCCGGCGGGCGAGGCCGACGAGGACGCGGCTTCTGTCTCGGCTTCGGTCTCGGTCGCGCCGCCCATCGAGACGCTCATGCGCGTCTTCGCGGGGCTGCCGGACGAGTCGGTGGCGCCGACGGTGCTTGAGGAACTGCGCGCGGCGCTGCTGACGCTGATGGACGCCAAGCAGCAGCAACAGCAGCAGCAGCAGCAGCCGGCGAGGGGGCGGCGCGCGACCAAGAAGACGCCGTCCGTGATGCACTTGGCCGGCGCTAACGTGTGCATCGGCGGTGTGAGCGAGAAGGAGTTCGTCTTCCACGCGCTCGAGGTGCTGCGCGTGCGTCGCGTGTGCTACGGGCTGCGCACCAACGGCCGGCGGCTCGTACGTCGGCGTCGTGCACTTGGTGGCCACGATCACGACGAGGACGCCGACGAAGACGATGACGGAGAGTGCGACGGTAGCCCAGCGCTTTGGACGACCGAGGAAGAGGCCTTGGTGTCAGTCGCGCCGGGTGCACTCAAGCCTGGGCTGACGCGGAGGGAGTGGTGACGCGTCTAGTGCAAGGAGAGAGCGGCGTCAGTCGGCGTAAAGCGATCCAACACGCTCCGTTCACACGCAGGCGTGGCTATTGTGATGGCGAGCTTCTCTCCTAGTCCACACGCACTCGAAGCTGGGCACGAGCGCCTCCGCCCGCCCTCAGAGCTTGACGGGCGCGTTGGAGAACAGCTGTGCACCCGTCGGAGCGGGCGGCGCGGGCACTGCGACTGGAGGCGTGAACGCTCCGCTGTCGGATCGCCCGGAGGCGCTGCTGGAGGTGCTGGCGCGCATGCCGCTCGTCGCGTCCATCGACCCGCGGAGGTTGCGGTTCAGGCCGTTGGCAGGGCTGTGGCATCACCCAGCGATCGTTTAGGGCCCGAGTCCGCGAGCGACCTGATCGACAAGAGTCGGGTCCACGCACCTGATCATCGCGGCGTGCAGAGCCTCATAGAGCGGCGTGGCGGCCACGGGCGGCGCCTCGACGCCGTTGAGCAGCTCGGCGGCCTTGATGTCGCGGCCGTAGAAGGCACGGTTGATGTCTGGCCGCGCGAGGATGACGGAGCCCTCGAGCGAGATCCCGACGAAGAGCCCCTTGGAGTGCGAGTACGAGTAGCACGGCGCGATGTCCATGCCGGCGCTGGCCTCGAGCGTGCCGGCGGCGACGCGGCCGACGGGCCCGGCCGAGACGCCGAGCTCCGCGCCGAGGTTGACCTGTCCCTTGGAGCAGAAGGCCTCGACGGCGCGCCGCGTGTTGAGGATGATGACGAAGTCCGTGAGCTCGCCGCCGATCTGCGCACCCCAGCCGACGCCCGCCGTGCCGATTGCCGACGGCGCCGACCAGCGGCCGTCGGGCAGGCGTGAGATGACGAGCCCCGTGCCGACGCGGCCGGTGAAGACGAAGCCAACCTTGATGACCGTCAGGAACTGGCGGGGAGCAGCGGCGTTAGCGATGACGACAAGCAGCAGTCGCAGGACCAGCGGCACGTACGGCGACGCCCTTGGCCTGCGTGAGCAGCGGCAGCGGGATGGACTGGTCCTTGATGACCCCCTGGTACATGAAGTTCTTGACGCTGTAGGTGGCCTTGCGGATCTCCTCGCGCAGCGTGAACGAGTACGGCATGTTGAGGAACCGCTGCGGGCCGCTGTCCTTGACCTCGTTCTCCTGCACGGCGTGGCTCATGGTCTCTCCTGTCGGCCGCGATCACGACAAGTCAGCGGCGCGCACTAGACAGGAAGTGGACCGGCGGAATCAGAATTGCACGCACGCAGCTCGGGCTGCTCGGGCTCGAGGCGCGCGTGGCAGTCGTCGCACACGCGCTGCGGGTTGTGCGCGTTGGCTGGCATGTACTGGCGCTGCGGGTTGGTCAGGATCTGCTCGGGCCGGATGAGGCTGCGCCGCATGGTGCACAGGTCGCAGAAGACGCGTCCGCAGTAGCTGTGTGTCTCCGTCCGGCGCGTCAGCACTGCGCCTCGCTGCTAGGAGACGTACAGAGATACGACAGAGAGAGAGAGAGAGAGAGGAAACGCACCGGCAGTGGTGCTTGCGGCGCACCCAGTCGAAGAGCAGGTGGCAGCCCGTGCACAGATTGACTTCCTCGTCCGGGATCCAGCGCACCGTCACGGGCGAGAACGGCGCGCTGCCGGGCGCCGAGGACGCCGTGGGCGCCGCGGGACTCGCTGGCTGCTCGCCGCGCATCATTTCGGCTGCGTCGCGGGCGTCTGGAGCGCGTCGGGGGTGGTCAAGAGCGCGGAGAAGGCGGGGAATGGACGGCTGCGGCGCGCGACTCTTTGCGGTGTTGAAGGGATCCCGAGCGCGCTTCCTTCTTGATTCGCTTGAGAGTGTGGTTATTCCGTTAGTAGACGATCATACTGTCGGTAATTACTATATGGTGTTGCAATGAAGATCGTTATTTAACGATGTATCCAACAAGATGTCATTATCTATGATATAGAGGCGCTTGGATACCTTTATTTACGCATAGAGACGTGAAAAGCACCACTCGAGACGAGATGGCGGCGGCGGCATGGGCGGCGGCGGCGTACCGCGCGGCGTGGCGGGCGGCGTGGCCCGTGATCTCGCTCCTCGTGCGGCACAAGGACGCGCGGCGCGGTGTGCTGCCGGGCGTGACGGCCGAGCGCTTCGGGCGCAGCCAGCGGCCCGGTGAGTCTCGCGCTTCCGATCGATCCGGTCGCCTGACACACTGACCGACGAGCTGGCGCGCAGCGGCGTGGACGGCCGAACGCGGCGGGTTGACGTTGTGGATCCACGGCGCGTCCGTCGGCGAGTGTCTGTCGGTGTTGCCACTCGTGGCGCTGGCGCTGGACGGGCGGCTGGCGGTCTCGCCGGGTCACACGCGCGTTCTGCTGACGACCACGACGCCGGCGGCCCGCGCGCTGATGGAGAAGCGGCTGGCGCTCGTGCCGGACCAGCGCGCGCTGTGCGTGTTCGCGCCGCTAGACCACCCGGCGTGCGTGCGGCGCTTCCTGGACACGTGGCAGCCCGAGTGCGTCGCGCGCGGCTCGTTGGACGGCGACTCTCGGCTCTCACGACTGACCGGACGCACTCGTTGCTGTCGACAGCGCCGGCCTGTGGGTCGAGTCGGAGCTGTGGCTGACGCTGATCGCCGAGGCGCAGAGACGGCGGCTTGCCGTCGGACTCGTGAACGCGCGCATGTCGCCGCGCTCGCTCCGCCTGTGGCAGCTCCCGGTGGCCAGGAGCGTCGCGCGGCGGGTGCTCGGCGCCTTCTCGCTCGTGCTCTGCCAGGATGAGCGCGTGCGTTTGGTCGTCGTCTGCGGTGGCAAGTGCTTCGTTCAGGCTGGCTAACGCTCGAGGAGGATACAATCTACTGCAGAACCGGCAGCGATTCCTGCAGCTTGGCGCCGCTCGAGCCGAGTGCGCCGTGAACCTCAAGTTCGGTGGGTGCCTTGCCGACGTCCGTGTGCGCTGCCGTTGAACGGTGTTGACGTCCGCTTGTTGTGCTTGGACATGAGCCAGCGAACATCATCGACGCATCTGGAGAAGCAGCAGACGATGAGGACCGTGAGCTGTGCGCTGCCATCAGCGGTCGGTCGGCGTGGGTGGCCGTGAGCACGCATGACGGCGAGGAGGAGCTGATGGCGACGGCGCACTCGGAGCTGGTCGGCCAGCTCCCGAGGAGCGACCTGCTGACCGTCCTCATCCCTCGCCACCCCGAGCGCGCGCCAGCCATTGCCGAGATGCTGCGGCGCAAGGTGCGAAGCGGAGGACGGCTGCGATAGTCTGCCGACCCTGGAGACTGACGCGCTTGTCCTCGTCTAGTTCCCGGCCACTTCTATTGCGCTGCGCTCGAAGGACGCGGTTCCGTCGCCGACAACAGCCATCTTCATCGTGGACACGCTGGTACGTTGGGTCTTTAGCAGTGCGATGTGGAGCCTGGAGAATGGAGATGATGACGTTCGTCTGTTTGCGCTCGCAGGGCGAAACGCGGCTCTTCTTCAGCGCAATCCGCACGGTCGTCATGGGTGGTGAGGCGGCCCTGACAACGGGTGGGGACTTGAAAGAGCAGCTTGTTCATCCTTGAGTGCGTTTACATGCAGGCACATTCGTCAAGCGGGGCGGCCACAATCCGCTCGAGCCGCTGCGCGCTGGGTAAGCTCCCTCCTCCGTTAAGAAGGCCACCCTTGCTTGTATCCAGGCACTGACGACCTCACACCTCACTGCTGCTGCCTTGCGGACTCCAGCTGCCAGGTGCTCGTCGGGCCGCACATGGACAACTTCGCCGACATCGTGCACCAGCTGCAGCACCAAGGCTTGGCTGGCGGTGACGTGTCGACCCGAGCGCTGCGGGAACTGCCGACAACTGACGTGTCGGGGCTCGTGGCGGCACTGCGCTCGCGTCTGCTGTCCCCAGTCGATGGGGAGGCGCAGCAGCAGCAGACGCGGACGCTCGCGACGCTGGCGAGCGTGTCGCTGTCGACGCACGAGAGGAGACTGCGCGAGTGGCTTGCGGGCCGACAGCCTGGCTACCGAGCGAACGCGGTCGATCAATAGACAGACGGTGGAGGCGTTCATGGTACGAATGTATGAAGGTGAGGCTTTAGCAATCGCGGCTTCCTGCAGGAGGTGGTGGCAGCGGCACTTGTTCTCACTGCCAAGGCATCGGCGGCGCACCTGCCGGGAGAGAACGCGACATGTTGCGTCCTTGAAGAGCACTCGCTGAGTTCGGTCGGTTGGTCGATCGGTCGGACTGGGAGGACCCCAACACATGGAGACGGCCGGCTGGCTCCTCTCCAGGGTTCGACAGGGTCCACGCGCAGCACGCTTAGTACGGGCGGTACCGGTCCGAGCGCCCGCCTCCCGACTGGTTTCCGCCCTGGCGATAGCCGCCACCGTAACCTCCGCCGTAACCTCCAGCGCCGCCCTGGCCGTTCGAGTCCTCTGCGTACCCGTCTTCACCTCCAGCAGCGCCACCTTCGCGGTCGCCAGCGGCAGCACCGTCGCCAGCCGGCGCGGCACCTCCGTAAGCGGCAGGGTAGCCACCCATGTAGCCGCCGTAGCCGCCGCGTCCACCTCCATAGCCGCCGTAGCCACCGTACGGAGCGTACCCGCCGTACGACTGAGCATAGCCACCGTATCCGGCATAGCCGCCGCCGTAGGCCGCAGCGCCATATCCGCCTGCGCCGTAGCCTGCTCCACCGTAGCCACCGCCGCCATAGCCGCCGCCACCGTAGCCACCGCCGCCGCCGCCGCCGCTGCCACGCACTTCCTTGGGCTCAGCGCGCTTGATCTCCACAGTCTTGCCGTGGATCTCGTGCGACTTGCTGATCACTTCAGCCACCGACGCTGCGTCCTCGAACGTGACAAAGCCAAAGCCGCGCGAGCGCTGCGTCTCGCGGTCGATCATCACGACCGCGTCCGTGATCTTGCCGAACTCCTCAAAGTACCGGCGGAAGTCGGGCTCGGCGACAGACGGCGCCAGGCCGCCAACAAAGATCTTCTTGCACTCCATGAAGGTGCCGCTGGCGCCGTAGCCGCCGCCGCCACCGCCGCCGCGCCATCCTCCGCCGCCTCCGCCTCCGCCGCGGTAGTCGCTGCTAGTTCGCCATGCGTGTGCAACATTCATACAAAGAGATCGGTCAGAACAAGCAGCACAAGCTGACGGAGCGGCCCCGATCGGTGAGTCGCGGGGGTGGACGCCACGCTCAGCTGGAGAGAGAAGAAGGAGTCGCGGCGTCCGGAGCTCGACCCGCGCCGGCACACGGAGCGGGAGAACTCGGGGGCGAGCGGCTGGGGGCAAACTCGGGGCTTCGTGTTGACTTTTGCCAGAGGCGGCGGCGCACGACGGCTGGACGCCGCCTCCTCGGCTTGCTCTCCTGGTCCTTCTGTCCTCTGCCTTCCTTCTTGTCCTTGCTTCTCTCTCCAAGTGCTCCTCCTCCTTCCTCTCACCCATTGCGCGCCGTCCCAACCATGCAAGCAGTACTAACCTATGGCCCGCGGGTGTCCTATCTCTCGGGATAGCCCTCTTAACCTCGATCGATCTGCCATCTAGCGTGTGCGACTCGTCGAGGACGCGGTCGAGCGCTGCAGTCCGGGGTCAACACAGCACGGCGGACTCTGTTAGACTCATGATCAGGATCTTCGGCGAGTAGGAGGCCGCGTAACGTACCGGAAGGGTCCGCGAAGGTGACGAAGCCGAAGCCGCGCGGCTGGCCCGTGAACTTGTCCTTCATGAGCGCCGCGTCCGTGAGCGTGCCGTACTTGCTGAAGTACGCGCGCAGCGTGTCCTCAGTCGTCTCCCAGGCCACGCCGCCGATGAAGAGCTTGGACGGGGGCTTGCTCGCGTCGTTGTACTGGCCAGAGTGCGCCTGCTGCGCGCCGTAGTCCGAGTACCCGCCGTACGGCTGCTGCTCCTGCTGCTGCTGCGGCTGCTCATGGCGCGTCGGTGCCTCGTGCTGCTGCTGGTTGTGCTGCGTCTCCTGCGGCTGGTGCGCGTCCGCGCCGCCCAGCGCCGCGTCCGGGTCCTGCGCCAGCGCGCGCAGCTCCTCGTCGTCCTCCGGCGCGTCCCCGTTCCTTTCCGGCGCGCCGCCGCCGCCCGAGACGTCCCCAGCCGCCTCCGCGTCCACCAGCGGCTCCTCCTGCTCGTACACGACGCCCAGGCCGTCCATCACGCCGCTCCGAGCGCTCGTAGAGCCCGCGCTTCGTCCGCAAGTCCGCCGTCCGTCGCCCGCACTTTCCAGCGCCGGCGTCTTCTCTTCTGGGCACCACCGACGCGCGAAGAAACCTCCCCCTCTGTCTGACCCGCGTTAATTACGGTTGTAAAAGTGGTGGTCATGGCAAATAGCGAATATAAATTCGATAGTGTCTGAAATTACGTATATAGACGTGATCTGGCTTCTGAGCCCGTCGTGAACACCGCTTCAACATGGATCATTGATGCCCGACCACCCGACTGCTGTCTCTCTCGCTCTCTCTCGCTCGCTCTCACTCGCTCTTGGGCTCTCAGAGCGACGCCCATGCCGGTGCCGACGTGATCTCCGGTTGCCTGTGACTTGACTGGCATGGCTGGCGAGTTGACAGGCCTGGGCGGTCGAAGGGGCGTCGCCTCGCGCATTGAGGACGCGGCTCCTCACAGTCGCTTGGTGTCCGGTCAAGGGACTGACGCCTTTGGTCGCGAGATGCTGGGAGCGATGCACAGGACGGACGCCGACGATCAGCGATGTGGACTGCCGACGAGCCAACTGTCGCTTAAGGGGCTCGACTGGCTTGTCCATAGCGATCCGGGCCTGTGCGGAGATGACGACGGCGCCAGCGAGAGCGACGCAGTCTCGGAGGCGCTGTCCGTCATGTCCGCCATGTCAGCTTTCGACGCGGACGACGTGGTCCCCATCGACAGCGAGCGCTACGCCCGCATCTGCGGCAAGATAGAGCGTCTGCGACGTGCCGTCGGCAAGCGGGACGTCAAGGTGCGCGAGGCCAAGGCGAGGCTAGCTGAGCAGCGCCGCACCATCCGGAGCACGAAGGGCGAGTTGCTGTCTCTGCGAGCGCAGGTGGGGGCTCTCCGCAGCCAGGTGGATCGAGAGAGTGCTGCCAAGGTGGAGGCCATCGACAAGGCGGCCGTGGCGTTGTTGGACCGCGAGCGGCTGCAGCAGGAGAACGAGCGCCTTCGGGAGCGCGAGCGACTCGCCGCCGACCATCTCAAGACGCAGCACGCGTCGTCCACACAGATGGGCGACTTGCACCTCAAGGCCAGCGAAGAAGTGCACGATCTGCGTGCGCAGCTGGCTGTAGTTGCTCAAGAGAAGACGCAGCTCGAGTTGGCGTGTCGTGACATCCGAGAGGACTTGGAGGACGCTCAGCTTCGATTGGTGGAGCTGGGCCAGCGAAACTCCGAGCTGGAAAGCCAAGTGACGCAACTGAAGGAGACCAACGACCAGATCGATCGTCGGTGTTCCGAGCAGCAGAGGCAACTCGTTCGCGGAGAGGAGGGGCGGATACGGCTTCAAGAGCTGCTGACTGAGGAGCGGGAGGAGAACAAGCACCACGTCGCGCACTTGCTCCAGACCGTCATCAAGCTCCAAGGCGATCTCGAGCGTGTGAAGTCGCAGTACTGCCGGGCGAAAGAGGGATCGCTGGTGCTGCGTGAAGCGAGTGGCATGCTCAATGAAGAACTCCGGCTCAGCTGCATGGAGACTGAGCGCGTGAAGCGAGCCGTCTCCAGCTACCAGGAGCAGCTGCAGGCTGCCAGTCGAGAGTATCGCGGCGTCGTGAAGCAGTGCCGAGAGTTAGACGTGTCGCGCCGCCGCATGTTGGCAGTGTTCGTCCCGACGCGCAAGCAGTTGGCGGTGATCGACGCAGGCATGAGCAAGCTCTGCCTCGAGCTCCAGCACATTGGCAAGACTGTCGCCGTCGGCCGCTACCGGTCGGATGAAGTGTTGATGTGGTGTTGCAGTCTGTGGTGTTGATTATGCTGATTCACGGCTAATGACGCAGGGAAGCCGCCCTGGGTCAGGCGCTGCGTGAGTACGGCAAGCGCAACCGCGAGCTGCAGTCTGGCCTCGGCGCCGCGAAGCAAAAGGTGCGTTGCATACCACAAGAGTTGCGGTAATCGAAGCAAAGCGGAGTGACCTCGCGCTTGAATGTTTGATGGCAGCTGCGTGCCGTCGCGGGTGCCCTCCGGAGCAGCGAGAAGCGCAAGAACGTCGCTGTGGCGTCGAGTGCGACGCTCAAGCGCGACCTCGTCCTCGAGAAGTGCCAGCGCTCCGAGTGCGTGGGTCGTCTTCCTCTCGACTTGTGACGCTCTAAGGCTAACAGCACTCATTCAGGCTATTGCAGCAATGCCAAGAGCTGTCGACGTGCCTCGATCGGTGCCAGAGCGTCGCGAACGAGACGCAGGAGCGTGCCGCCTCGCTGGATGCGGAGAACGACTCGCTGCAGCTGGCGGTGCAGCAGCTCGTCGCGTACGCTCAGGTGCTGGCCGAGTCCCAGCGCGAGCTGCAGCGCGAGCTCACGCACCTCGAGGTCGTCGGCCGCCGCGAGCCCGCCGTCTTCGGGTGAGGTGGCGGCAAACTCTCTTGAGGCAGTATCAATACGCGAGGTTACAGAGGACTCCGTCAGCGTTATGTCGCTGGGCGGGGGTGCCGTGCTCAGCCAACTCCACCAAAGCGTCAACAATGCCGGTAGCCATGACCAGCATCTTGTTTTCCTTGTCCACCGCCAGGTTTCGCAATGCTGCCGTCGCATTCTCCTTTTGAGCATCATTGCCTTCACGAACCAGCTCGACAAGTGCAGATATCGCGCCAACACTCGCGATCAAAGTCTTGTTGGCAGCGTTGTCCCAAGCAAGGTTCGCCAGCGCGGCTGCAGCTTTCGCCTTCTGGTCGTCATTCCCGTTGCTCACCAACGACACCAATGGAGATACCCCACCGCACGCTGCAATCAGCACCTTGTTGTCGGTGTTCACAGACAGATTACTCAGTACGCCTGCGGCCTTTGCTTTCTGGACGTCGTTGCCGTCGCGAACCAACGTGACCAGCGGAGGGATTCCGTTGCATGCCGCGATCAGCACCTTGCTGCGATCGCTGGTTGAAAGACCCCACAACGCGGAGACAGCCTTTTCCTTTTGAGTGTCGTTGCCGTCGCGCACAAGTGCCACTAGCGGAGGAATGCCATCGCACATCGCGATCACCTCACAGATGTTGTGGTTGGTCGACAGGTTTGCCAACGCGGCTGCAGCCTTCTCTTTCAGGGCGTCGTTGCCATCACGTGCCAGCATCACCAGCAAAGGGATCCCGCCGCACTCGGAGATCAGCAATGAGTTCTCAGCGTCACCGGACAGATTACCCAGGGCCCCAACTGCTTTCACTCGGTGGGCGTCGATATCGCTGCTCATCAATGAAACCAATAGAGGAATGGCTCCGCTCGACGCGATCAGTGCCTTGTTGGCATCGTTCACAGCGAGATTGTTCAGTGCAGCAGCGGCATTCTCCTTCTGGATGTCGTCGCCGTCACGTACTAACGCCACCAGCAGAGGAATGCTGCCACATGACGCGATTGCCACTTGGTTGTCCTCGTTCACTGATAGATTCAGCAATGCACCGACAGCATCCTCCCCCTGGATGCCATTACCGTCTCGAATCAGCGCAACCAGCGGAGGAATCCCACCGCACGCTGCAATCAGCAACAATTCATCCTCGTTGCCACGATTGTTGCTAGATAGCTTCATGAATGCTCTGCCTGCCCACGTCTTCTCTTGGTCGCTTCCATTCTCAAGCAGCCAAACCATAGCGTCGATCTCTCTCTTCTCGGAGTGCGTTTCGCGATTGACTTGAACAGCGACTAAATGCTCCGTCGCGTACCACGACAAGCGCGTGTTCTTGGAATTCGCCAGCCCGATCAAACTCAGCATCGCTCCTCCACGCGATAGGACACGGTTCTTGTGGTTGATGGGTTCCAAACCTCCGTCGATCGGAGATCGCAACCGAGCTAATTTTAATCGTTCCAGAAGCGACGATAAGTGCACCACCACAGCATTGATCGTCACGCGCTCGGACGGATCCAAGCAGCACATGCGCTCGATCAAGTGCCATTCCGAGTCACCGATCTCGGTCGGTCGCAACGGCAAGTCACCCTTCTTGGAGTACGCAGGCACTGCACCATCATGGACTGTTCCCCACGGATACGTCCCACTCGCCACCTCGATCATCACCATCGCGAACGAGTACACATCCGACGCAAATGTTGCCGCCTTCCCCGGCTCATCATCCCACGGAATACACTCGGGAGCCTTCCAACCGTACGCGCCAAGTGCACCACCACCTTCGTCTCCACCACTGTCTCGACCCGACACGCTCAATCCAAAGTCCGTCAGCTTCGCGATGCCGTCGGAACCGACCAAAATGTTGTTCGCCTTCAGATCCGCATGCACAAACCCCTTGTCGTGAAGATACTGGAGTCCCAGTGC
The DNA here is from genome assembly GCA_023338075.1 of Phytopythium litorale. Classification (NCBI taxonomy): domain Eukaryota; phylum Oomycota; class Peronosporomycetes; order Pythiales; family Pythiaceae; genus Phytopythium; species Phytopythium litorale. The sequence goes on from JAADYB010000146.1 coordinate 36,367, forward strand.
AGCGTTCAGCAAGCTGTACCAGATTAAATACGGCTCTCGGTTGTTCCGGCTGAGGAACGAGCTCAAATCACCGCCACTGGCGTATTCGCATACGAAGAACGGAGCGCCGATGTGGCA
>JAADYB010000147.1:0-36312 GCA_023338075.1 Phytopythium litorale
CCCCCCCCCCCCCCCCCCCCCCCCCCCCCCCCCCCCCCCCCCCCCCCCCCCCCCCCCCCCCCCCCCCCCCCCCCCCCCCCCCCCCCCGCGCCTCTCCCTGACATCGCTGCTGGGTTGTTTGTGTGGTCTCGTCCGAAATTGGAGGGAATGCGCTGCGAGCCCTACCCTCGTCCGCTCGCCAGATGTGTGTGTGCGTGTGGAGTCGGGCGTCTCTCTTGTTGTTTGTATGCTGAATTCCGCTAAAAAGCCGTCAAAATTCGCGCGAACCGCACTTTGCGCCTGCTCCTCCGCACCCACCCGTTCGAATCCCGTTTTTCTCGCTTTTCTCACCTTTTCGACGACGCTAAACTTCCGCTTCTGTATGGGGACTCCCCCGTGCCAAGGTCCCTATACTCCAGCCTGCACTATTTAATTCTCCGTGTCGTGCTCAAGGTCCAAGGTGGCGTCGTAGCGTCGGCTCGAGTTGAGCCCCTCCGGCCGCCGCCTCCTCCCCCCCCCGCGCGCTGGATGTTCATCAAGCCCGAGCAGATGGACGCGGACCTCTCGTCCTCCTCCTTCCCGTCGTCCTCGTCCTCCTCGCAGCGCCAGCAGCGCGTGCTCGCCGACGGCTGGGGCGCTCGCGTGACCGGCAGCGTCTTCTGCGCCGACTCGAGCCTGCGCTACATCTACGAGGGCGGCCACGGCGCGGCGCCGCCGTCGCTGTCGTCGCTGTCGGCCAAGTCGGCGGCAGTCCACCCCAAGATGGAGGCCGGCTTCCCGTTCCCGGGCGGCAAGCGGCCGCGCGAGAACTCGCTCGAGCCGCCCACGCCCACGCTCGCGGGCGTCGACCTGTTCGAGGCCGAGGTGGCGCGCGCCTGCACGGCCATCAGCAAGCAGGCGCAGGCGCTGCCGCCCTCGTTCCGCCAGTGCGCCGTGTGCCTGTCGGCCAACGCGTACGCGCAGATCGGCGCCTGCGGCCACACGTTCCACCCAAAGTGCTTCCTGCGGTGGTTCCGCGCCAACCGGTCCTGCCCGCTCTGCCGCGGCATCGTCGACCGCGTGCAGCTCGCGGCCGCGCTCTCTGTGCAGGACGAGCTCGAGGCCATCATGTCGGAGATCGATGAGGTGCCCGGTGCGCCGGCCATGCACGCCGCCGGCGGCCAGAGCCACAACATCATGGACGCCATGATGGACGAGGACGACGACCCGCTGCTCACGCACCCGGACCAGCTCATGTCGTTCCTAGAGACGGACTGCTTCGACGCCGACATGGAGCTCGTGCCGCTGGACGAGCTCCCGACCGGCGCCGGCCCCGGCGGCATCCCCACGCTCGTGGGCTTCAACGCCGATGCGGCCGCGCCCCGCTTCGGGCAGTCGCTGGATGACGAGCGGATGGAGGACGACGAGCCGCAGGGGATGCCGCAGACCCACCGCGCGCCGACCCCCGCGCTCGTGGAGATGAACCGGATGCAGCAGCAGCAGGCGGCCGCGGGCTTCATGGCACCCCAGATGCAGTTCGCGCCCACGTCGGCCGTGCCCAACTACTGGAACGTGCTCAACCAGGGCCTGAGTGCTGCGCCGCCCGTCGTGCCGCCGACGTCCATGCCTCCTCCTCCGGCCAGCGCCAACCAGCGCGTCGTGTACATCGCGCCCAAGCCGGACGTGCTCCAGCAGCAGCAGCAGCAGCAGCAACACCAGCACCAGCATCAGCACCAGCATCAGCACCAACAGTTCCAGCAGCAGCAGTTCGCGAACCCTCTCGGCGCCATGCGGACCAGCGAGCCGGCCCACGTGAAGCAGGATGCGCCGTCCGAGGCGAGCGACGCGGCGCTGGCGACGCCTCCGCCGCGCGTGGTGACATGCCGCTGCACGGGCGGCTGCCGCAACGGGCGTTGCGCGTGCGTCAAGGAGGGCGGCATGTGCGGCGCGGGCTGCCGCTGCACGTCGTGCAAGAACCCGTTCCTGATGGTCAAGGCGGCGGGCGCCGACATCGACGCGATGCTGCAGGACGACTGCTTCATGCACAACGTGTCCAAGACGCGCGACATGGTGCAGCGGCTACAGGAGCCCGTGAGCGTCCCGTGCTGCCACGCGACCATCAAGGTGATCGACTGCGTCCAGGGCTACGTGTGCGCGCCGTGCGGCGGCCGCGCGTACGACTTTTCCTGGTGCATGAACAAGCTGCTGGACCGCGAGCGCACGCCGCGCAACCACTGCGCCATCTGCAAGCGCTGCTGCGACCACCGCGACGTGCACTGCCACGATTGCGGCCGCTGCTACTTCGCCGGTGTGACGGCCAGTCTACCGTGCCCGTGCAAGGAGGCGTCGCACAAGAAGCGGAGAGAGAATGGCGGCGCGAGCGCCGGCGGCAGCCCCGCCGACGACGACGGCAGCGAAGAGGGCGAGGGCGAGTGCAGCATCATGTAGTCGCCGCCGCCAGCGAGCGAAGCGGCCGGCTTTGCTGCGGGTCGACACGTCGCCAGGCCGCGTGGGCAGCGGCTTGGACAGCGAGAAGGCAAATAGTAACAAGGGTAAGCAGTTTTGTGCGTCAGTGCGTGCGGTGTGCGTGTGGATGGGATGTCACCTCGTGTCGGCCAGCGCCTTCGATTGAGCTTCCCCTCGGCGCTGGTGTCGACGCTCGTCACTTGCCGCCTCGGCTGCCCGACTGACTGACGGTCTAGCCCTGCGCTCGGAGCACGCGGATGTCGTTCAGGAAGGCCACGACCTCCGCGGTGAAGGTCGGCACGTCCACCTGGCCGCTCCACTGGAGGCACTCGCCCTCGTGCTGCGCCGCGGCCTCGAGCTGCGCCGCCGACAGGATCTCCTTGACGTAGCTGGGCAGGAAGACCTGGTAGAAGGACGCGAAGTCCACGGCGGCCACGCGGTGCAGCAGCTGGATGACCTCGTCCTGCAGCAGGTTCATCTCGCCGCGCGTCAGGATGTTCATGAGCGTCGCGAGGAAGCCCATGCGCAGCTCGCTCTGGAAGCCCGCGAACGCGAACAGCCCCTGCGTCGTGTCGACGCGATCGAGGATCGCGAGTACCTGGCGGCAGATGCGCGGCGCCAGGTTCGAGCCCTGGCGGCTCAGCACGCTCGCGAGACTCTGGAAGATCGAGAGGAAGTACGAGTGCGCCTGCTCGGACGCGTAGCAGCGCTCGCGCGAGCCGTCCGGCGAGAACGAGCCCGAGTACACGACGAAGAAGCGGTAGTGCTTCTCGAGCACTTGCTCCATCAGTGCCACGAAGTAGCCCAGGATGACGGCGTCGCTCTCCGGATGCGAGAAAATGACCTGCAGCGGTTCATCAAGGGTGAGACGACACACTCGAGCACCTTGGAGATTGATGGAGCGAGGCATGGCGTACCTCCTTCAGTGGCCCGAAGCACAAGTCGAGGATGTTTTGCAGGAACGACGAGAACACGGACGTGGGCTCCTCGACGACAATGCGCAGGAGCTGCAAGAAGCCGCACAGCACGACGACGCCAGCGTTCCCCTGGCTGTTCAGTCTGTCATGTCGGCCAAGCAACATGTGGAGCGAGCCTTCGTAAGTGACAACGACAGCATCCCAGCGACCAAAAGGCGCGTACGTACACGGCGCTGAGCTGCGCGTCGTTGAAGATCTTGACGAATGTCCGCATGATCTCAGCCACCGTGTCCTTCTGCATCTCGCGGCGGATGGACTTGAGAAGCTGCGCGTACAGCCGGACGATCTCGTTGACCACCTTGAGCGCGCTCTTGACTTGGCTGCGCGCGGTCGCGTTGACTGCGACGGCACCGCCGGTCACTGACGCCGCCGTCTTCCGAATCGTGGTGAAGTAGCTAGTGAGCAGCGCCATGAGCGAGGGGAACGACGCCTGGTAGACCGAGAAGAACGCGTCCTTGGCGACCTTCGGCTTGGTCTCGACCGAGCGAGCGAGGCAGCGCACCAGGTAGCAGTCGCGCTGCAGCTGCGTCATCATGACTCGCTCCAGCACGCGGTGCTCGTTCTGGTGGAGAGTGACTGCAGACTGGTCAATGGACTCGCGGATCGGGAGGATCAGCGCGCCGTACGCATCGCTCCACCGCTTCGTGGCTGCCTCCTGCTCGCTCGGGGAGTTCCCTCCTGTCTTCATGGAAATGGCCGAGTTCAGGATCGAGTTCGACATGGACGTGTACAGGTCGCCTTGGATCGCGAGCGGCAGGTGCTGGCTGAACGTGTGGATGTGCGCTTCGAGCTGCGTCATGGACGGCACCTGGACCATGTCCTCGTACGACAGCACGAACCCGAGGTTCGCGAGCAGCTGCATCGAGTTCTGCATCACGACCTGCGGAGAAGGCACGATCGTGGTGTCCAGCGTGTGCAGAAGCACCTGCACGACGCTCTCGGTGGCCTTGAGCACCTCCTGGCGGGCTCCGCTTTGAATCACGAACGGGACGCAGCTCAGACACACACGCACACAGGTCAGCACCTCGCACTGCAGCTCGACAAACACGTCGCCGCGCGTGTGTAACCGGTGCTGCACCAAATACTCCGAGACCTGAATGAACAGGTGCAGGACCTGCCAGCCCGCCATCTGCAGGTTCATGTCGTTGCTCGTGCTGTAGTACTGGGCACAGACGCTCGACAGGATCGCGCAGTTCGTCGACAAATCCCGGATCGCGCACCGCTGCTGCTCCCACGGCTCGGACTGCGGCGTGAAGTGCGGGATCTCGTGCGTGTGGAACAGCACGTTCTGCACAGACTCCTGCACACGCGGCCCCATGAGCTCGAGCAGGGGCGGTGCGCACGCAGGGAACGCCGCGATGCGCCGGATCAAAGCGATGCAGTCCACGACGAACTGCTTGCGCTCGGACAGCTCGACCATTTGGGCCCCGCTGCTGGGGTTGTTGCCACTCGAGAGATCTGTCGCGCGCTGCGCCAGGTCCTGCAGCGAGCCCGTGCCGTAGGAACTGCCAGTGTCCTGCTCCATGTCCACGGGAGTCAAGCTCTCGCCTTCTTCAGGCGAGCCCGAGCTCTTCTCGCCGCTGTCGTCGTCGTCGTTGAGTTCCTCCAGTTGGTCCTTGTTGCTCTTGTAGCTAACGCGGTCCACGAGGTGCAGCATGACGGCAACCAGGCCCTTCTCGTAGGCGGTGAGCACTGCGCGTGTCCGGTCGTTGGTGGCTCCCTCGTTCTGCTCAGTCTCCTCGATATAGCCCACGAACACCTCCCAGACGTTGAGGCAGTTCAGGAACCCTTCAATGTGCGGTTGCTTGGAGGTTAGCGCGAGCACGGCTTGCAGGAACGACGGTAGAACCGCCGCGAAGCTCGGATTCTCGAGGCGCTTCAGGTGTTGCGTCAGGAACGCCTCCACGAACTCGCTCAGCTTGTCCAGGTACTCTTCAGTCGCGCGTCCGATGACTTGGTCCTCCACCGTCTTCTCCAGGAGGGGCAGGAGGCAATACAGCACTTGCGCGACGATCTGGTCGACGCTCGCCGGCAGGAACCGCTTGCTCATGAGCTCCGTCAGGACCTGGAGCGCCGTGACGCTCGAGACGCACATGGCCATGGCGCTGCGCGCCGCCACGGCCTCCCAGTTGCGCGCGAGCTCGAACAGGAGCGAGACCCATGCCTCCGTCACCTGCTCCGCCACTGGCGTCCACGCCACGAGGTGGTTGAGCGTCGTGAGCGCAATCTGCGCGACGCGGTCCTGCTGCGCGAGCGCCTGCGTCTGGTCGGCGGGCAGCGTCTGCAGCGCGTGGTTGCTCTCGCGCAGCACGTTGGCCAGCAGCGCGAGCAGACTCGGCAGTTGCGCCGAGAGCCGCGCCTTGGCCTGCTGCTTGGCGGCGGCGAGCGCCAGCGCGTCCTCGCGGCCGAACTCTTCGACGACGACGCAGAGCAGCTCGAGCCCGCTCTCGCGCGTCTGCTCCTCCATGATGAGCGACTCGACCTGGCTCATGAACTCGGGCCAGAGCGCCTCGTCCGTACCGTTCACGGGCGCCGAGCCCGCGCCTACGTCCGCGGTGCTGCGCCACTGCAGGCGCGCGATGTCCGCGAGCACCTTGCGCAGCTTGCGCAGCACAAAGGCGACCTGCGGCGTGGCGCTGGCGCTGCCGGCGAGCACGTACTCCCACACGAACTGGCGCACGTGGCGCTGCTGGGCGGCCGGGAAGCGTGCCCACTTGGCCGCGACGTACTCCTCGAGCGTGGTGGAGGCGAACCAGAGCGCGTACTCGCTGCGCGAGGTGCTGAGCAGCTGGAAGAGCACGGGCAGGCAGGCGTGCGGCGCCTCCTTGAAGCGCGTCAGCTGCTGCTCCAGCTGGAACTTGTCGCCCGCGGCCGTCGACGGGTCCAGCAGCCGGCCCAGCGCCGCCTCCACCTCGGCGATCATGCCGGCCGCGTCTCCCGCGCGCGGACTCGCGCTCATGGCCGTCGCGGGGCGCGCAGGGGTCGCAGGCGTCGGGCGTCCACTGGAGGGTTGCCGCCGCCTGTTTTGCTCCGCTTGACTATGGAAATTGACCGTCCGGGATGTCCAGATGATGGAGGCGGTGGTGCCGCCTTGGGGGCGACAGGTGCGCCGAGGTGGCGCGAAGGTCGCTTGAATAAAATGACGTGCTTCAATTCTGTATTCAAATGCGGTCTTGTAAAGATGGGTCGGGCGAAGTGTGTCATTATTATCGGGCGAAGCGACGTCTATGGCGGGGCTCATGCGGACGTTCGCGGGGGCGGAAGCGGGCATTCGCTGGCTGCTGTTCGCGCGGGAACACAAGGGAGAGGCGGAGGCGGAGGCGCTCGCGCTCAAGGCGCTCGTGTCGCTGGCGGCGGGGCGCCACGTGCTGGCCGAGCTGTCGGTGGGCGAGCGCGAGCTGGCCGGGCAGGTGTGATCGCTGCTGCTGGGTGATTGGACTCTAGACGTTGGTTACTGACGCTGCGTCTGCAGATCGACGCACTGGGGCTCGAGATTGAGACGGACGCGTTCGCGGCGCTGCTCTCCCGAGCGCTGGACGACCGCCAGTGCGTGGCGGTCGCGGTAGGAGACGATGGTAGCAACGAGACGCCGGGCAAGGTGGCGGTGATGATCACATACAAGTTCAGCGAGACGATATCGCGCAAAGGTGCGCGATCCATTGTCTGGATCATACCATTCCGCTGTCTGACCGACTCGTGGGTGCTCGGGGTGAAGGCTGCTTCGAGCTACCGGTGGTGGCGGTCGACGTCCCTCAGACGGTCGTCGACTTGCTCACCGACATGCACGAGTTCCCGCACCGACCGGTGCTGTCCAAGCAGCAGGTAGAGAACCAGAAGCGGCGCCAGAAGGAGCAGATCGTGCCAGCCAAGACGTTAGCCAAGGCTGCGATCGACGCGATCCTGAAAGCGAACGCTGGCAGCACGACGGCTGTCGGCGTTGGTCAAAGCCAAGCCGCTGAAGATGAGGCATCACGGCCGGGTGAACAGCGGCTCAAGCGAAAGCAGGTCCCGACCGGCACCATGTACGTCCTTGTCAGCTTTGGCAGTCGTGAGGACTCCCAACTGTTGGTTACTGCTGCCTACCGGGACTGACATGCCTTTGATATGCTCATGCAGCCGACGCAAGGCTGCAAAGGGAGCCAAGCTCCTCAAACGATGAATCGTGACTCTTGTAGAGTTACTGCTTTGGAATGGGCACCTCGGCGGTCGTCCACTTCAGGCGACGCCCCATTTCCCAGACTCCGCGCCGCCGCTTCCCGCTGCGCGAGATGCTGCCTTCTCCATGACGGACGCCGCTCTGCCAGCCGCCCTCATACACTTCTCCCGAGGCGACGTCCACTTCGCGGCCTATTCCGTGGCACAACCCGTCCACCCAGCCGCCTTCGTAGAAGCTGCCGTCTGCGCGAGTGTAGCGGCCTTCTCCGTGCATCCGCCCGTCCTTCCAGTTCCCCACATAGGTCGAGACAGACCCTGACCGAGCAAGCTTGTCTGTCGCCGCCAAGGCTATCGTGGTCTTGGCATCACTGATGCTCACCTTGGGCGTGTGGACGAACTCCATGCGTCCGAGGCCGTGCTTGAGTCCATTCCGGAACTCGCCGTCGTACTTGGATCCGCTGGACCCGCGCACGAGCACACCGTTGCCGTGGAAGACATCGTTGGCGAACTCGCCCTCGTACCGGTCGCCGCTTCGCAGCCACCGCTCCTTGCCTGCTCCATGCTTGAACCCTCGACGCCACTCCCCTTCATAGACGCGATTCGCTCGCTCCGACGTGAAGACGCCGCGGCCGTGGCGGAACCCGCTGACGAACTCGCCCTCAAACTTGTCGCCATTGGCGAACATCAGCGTCCCGTTCCCGTGCCGAATGCCGTCCACCAGGTCTCCGGAGAACGTCGCCCGCATGGTTTTGCCGTGAAGCGACTCGCCAACACCGTCACGCTGGCGAGGGCAACTGGAAGGACTATCAATAGCCTGGCGTGCTTGGACGACTGGAATGCTTTCGCCAACGAGGCAGCTTCAACAAAAGTGAGAACGAGAGTACTCATTTACCAGACATAATTTACAACTTCAACAACTTAAATCAGTTAATCAACTCATTTGGATGCATATTGCACTAATAGAATCGATTTATTCATTTGCAAAACTGTCAATATTCAATCATGTATCAGTACATAGATTGCCACTCACACCGACGGCTTTCCTCAACGTCAACTTTGTAAATAACTCTCGCTCCGTGTTATCCTCTGACAAACTCCACCATCGACTGCTGATCGACCTGCTCGTCCCTACCAGGACCAGACTCGGAGGGCCACGGGGTCGGGCGTCGCGAGCGTCTCCTCCAGCAGAATGTCCTCCATCGTCGCGTTCATGGACACCACCACGTCCTCGTACGCGTCGATCACGGCGTTCGTCAGCAAGCCAATCTCGTGCTTCATCTCGGACACGCGCATGCTCCCGCCTCGCAGGCCGCCGTCTTCATTGCTCACCACCACGCCGGACGCGCGCTTCGGAACCACGTGGACGCACGACTGCATGACGGTGCCGGCGCCGGCGAGTGACAGCTCAGCGGACGGCGACACCGGCTTGAACACGCTCCACCCCGTCTCGTCCGTGAACATGCCTGACAGCGCCGACTGGTCTCTTGCTGCACGGGAGATGCACCGCCACACGATCGCCACGCGGTCACGCTCGACGTACCTGCGCATGACGAGCACTGCGTCTAGCGGCACCTTCTCCCCCTTGCGCTCGCACGTCATGCGGTACTTAAGAGCGATCGTGTTCTCGTCCTCCGCCGCGCGCTGGTACGAGTCGTACGGCGTCTTGGCGTAGTACTGACGCTTGACGGAGCGCCACGCCGCCGTGCCCACCCGGTCGAGCTCGAATGGGATGATGTTGATGTCGAGAAGCTCAGCGTACAGCACGTCGTGTCCGTCTGGGCCGTGCCGGGTCTTGACGTACGCATGGCGAACTGAGTCGTCCGTCGACGACTCGATCCCGTTCTGCCGGAACACGCCGTTCGTGCGTGCGTACGCTTCGTCGACTTCTGCCAGCAGGTGCTCGTACGCTCGCGACCGAAACTCGGCGTCTTCGCCCGCAAGCCGAAGCCGCTTCTTGTGAGGAGAGTCGTCGCCCAGATAGAGCGCGTCGTCCGACGTGCCGTCGAGCACGCCCACGTTCGGCCGCTTGCGAAGCACGTTCTCGAGGTGGCGCGCCAGCATGATTTGCCCCTCGAGCGTGCCTTTCAGCCGCAGGTTCTCCGTCTCGGCGCGCCGCCTGCCTTCCAGCTGCCGCTCGGCGATCCGCTGCCACACCGGTACGAGCGCGCGGCCGTGGTCGTCAATCTCGACTTGATCAGACGACGAGGCGCTCTTCTCGTGAAGAGTCGAGAGCTCGCCCTGCAGCTCCACCACCTTCTTGCGGAGGTACGCGAGCTCCGCCTGGAGCCGCTCCCGCGACGGGTTCCGCATCTTGCCGTTGGCCGTCGTGGGCGCCGACTTGCCGCTCCTCGTCTTGGTCGTCAGCGCCGTCGACGTCGCGCTTGAACTGGCGACAGCGACATTCGTGGCCGGCGTGACGGTCGCCGTGCTCTTCGGCGGCTTGGCTCTCACTGCCCGTCGGCCCGGCGCCGGCGATCGCGCCAGCGCTGTCGTCTGGGACTGGAACGACGGTGTCGGCGACAAGCCCACGGACGCTGAAGGCATCATCACTGGCTGCGGCGCGTCCTGGAAGAAGGACGTGGCATCCAGCGTGTGCAGCAGTTCCTCCGTCTCCTGCAGCGACAGTTCCGGCGTACGTGGGTGCATCGTCTGGGCCGCCATCGGGTCGCTAGGGTACCTCTGCGGCGCCACCGGCGGCATGGAGACGAGCACGCCGCCCATCGACGGCCCGTACGCGTCCATGGGCGCCGACACGGCCACGGGCGCCGGCAGCGGGTTGTACAGGTCGAACAGCGCGACCGAGTCGTGCAGCAGGTCGAAGTCGTCCACGGTCGCCAGCTTCTCGCGCCCGCGCTGCGCCGCCTCGCCCTCCATGGCTGCCAGCCAGACACTACAGCAGCTCGCTACGCCTCGGGGGCCTGACGGACCTGCGGAGCGGCGTCTGCGGGCCTCCAGACGCGCGCGACGGTCTCCTTCTGGGGCTTCTCGCCGGGTTCTGCTGCTGCGCTGCTCGCTTGAGCTTCGAACGTCTTATCTTTGTGGGCGTAATCGGGATTTTGCTCCGAAATTACCGGTTTTTAGAAGAGAAACCGGTTTTTACAAAGTGGCGCGAGCGTGACACACGCTCTCTATCTGAATCACGACGGATTGTAGCGCCCATCTGACAGGACTCAGACTCCAAGTCTATTTCTGAGTTGACACGCTCTGTGGGCGCTCTTTACCGTCGGCATTGATGGCCATCGGCTGCATACCGCTGTTACTCACCGCCGAGTCGCTGATTGACCCAGCAGCTCCGCTGTATCCACCGTGGGTTCCTCTCCGCCACGTCTCGGCGGCATCTCAGAGGCCGCAAATGGTCCGTTCGTGAGGACAACCCGAGCAACGTAGCGTACCCAGTCAGACGCAGCAGTTGCATCCTCGCGAGCTCGACACTGCGCCGCAGTGTCTCTTGGTCTTGCCATGTACGCGGCATCGCCGGCAGATCGAGGCGTTAGTGCTCGAGATGGCGACCGCCAGTGTCTGGTTCATAGCCTGCGCGGCAGAGTTCGTTTACGTGGTTAGCCTAGTCGTACCCGACGTTGCGCAGCGCGCCGTCGATGTCGTCTTCCATGGCCGAGAGCGAGAGGCTGCTGAAAACATCTTCGACCGGCACGTCACTGTCGTCGCGGACGTCGCTTTTACCTGCCGCGATCGGCAGGATCCCGGCCGCTACCATTGGCTCGAGGCGCCGGATGCGCTTCATTGTCGTGGTCGCCGGGTTGAGTAGCGAGCGGTGCATGACGCAATGGCCCGTCTCGTTGGCGGTGAGCCCCGAGAGACCACCGTCGCCGATATTCAGGCTCTTCCACACCACCAACTCGCGGTCGGGCGAGACGACGTACTTGCGAATCGCCAGGACGACCTCGAAGAAGAGCTCATCGCTGCTTTCGCCATCGCCCTTGACTGCCTTCAGCTGCTCCGGGGTAGCTTGGTAGCGCATCTTCATCGTGACCGTGCGTTGGGATTGCTCGGACGAGACGTGGAACTGCGCGCCACCGCGGGCGAAGAACTTGGTCAGAATGTCGCTCCACATCCCCTCCTTGAGTGTCGAGTAGCTGGACTGCAGCACCGTCACGTCCAGCAGATCGATGTTCCCACTGCCGACGACGTCACGGTGCTGGATGGAGTGGTAGCGCGTCTCGGGCAACGCTGCGAGCCCAGTGTCGGCGTGTACACGACTGGTTTGGTTGTGCAGCTCATCCAGGTCGCGAAGCAACATGTCAAACATGTCTACGTCCAGTGCGCTAAATGTGATGCGCGCGCACTCCCCGCCCGCAGGACAAACATCGCGCGGGACTGCCACACACCGCTGGAGCTCGGCAACGAAGCGCTGCTGCGCCTTCCAGAGCGCGGTGAGTCGCGCGTTCTCCTCCTCCGATCGCTTGCGCTCACCACGACGCAGCAGTGCCAGTGATTCCCACAAATGCTTTCGCGTTTCGATCACTGCTGCTGGCCCCTCTGGCTTCGGCCGCGAGTTCTCGGCTCTCAGCCGCTCCGCCTTCTTCTGCTTGAGCTGCACCAGCTCCGCCTCGAGCGCCTCGCTATACGCGCGCAGGAACATGATCTCTCGCTTCTCGCCGTCTCGGTTTTTGCTGCGCCTCAGGTTCGCCTTGAGGTCGCTCGCGGGCTTCCGCTTGCGTCCACGTCTGCTCTGCGCCGACGCTCTCCAAGGCGTCGCCACCTGCTGCGTCGTCGTCTCACCGCTAGCGTCGCCCCAAGCACACGAGCTGAGCGAACTGCTGAAGAAGCGCTCCGTCGCGGGCGAGAGAGGCTCCAGCGCATCCAGCAGCGACGCCGGGAAGGGCTCCGGCAGCTCGTCCCTTGCTCGTGGCGTGTCGTCCATGGCGGCGGCGGTGATCAGGTCAATTGGCAGTGATCAGGTCAGATGAGAGAGGAGGACACCATTAAGTGCGAAAGGAGCTGCTGAGGAGAGTATACTGAATACCATACAAACGACGACCAGTGAGAGGCTTCTAAATAGTGACCTCCTCCGAGTCAGACCATGAACCGACTCAGCACGCTGTCGATGTCGTCCTCGATCGCTTCCAGCGACAAGGTGCTGAACTTGTCCGAGGCTTGCCCGGGTGCGTCTCCTTCCTCCCGATCCCTCCGAGGCGTTAGTGATCCCCCAATCGCCTCAAGACGCCGGAATCGCCGAAGAACGGCCTGGTCGGACTGCGCGACGGAGCGGTTGGCCGCGCTGAACCCGGACTCAGTCGCCACCATGCCATCAACGCCGCCTTTGCCCAGGAACAGGCACCGCCACACGACGACAACAGAGCTGGGAGACACCCTGTATCTCCGAGCAGCCATGACAGTCTCCATGACGAGGGTCTCGCCGTCCGGATCCTGCTGGTCATGCTGCATCTTCATCGCCATCGTGTTGGCACTGGAGACTTCGGTAAGAGTAAACCTGACCCCGCCGTGCATCTCCATCTTCGCCATCATACTCTTCCACAATATGTCTTCGACGGTGGAGAAGCTGGCGCACAACTGTGCCATGGAAACCACATCCACGTTGCCGGTGCTGACGGACTCTCCGTCGTTTCTCGGGCGAATGCTTTGGTACCGCGCCTCCGGAAGGACGTTGAGGCCCGTCTCCGCCATCGCGCGGCCGATCTCCCGGTAGGTCCCGTCCAGCTCATCGAGCAGCATCTTGAACATTTCCACGTCGGCTTCATGAATGGTGACGCGAGCGTCGACACCGTTGGCTGGCCCAAAGTTCCGATACCCCACCGCGTGCTGCCGGATATGCCCAGCGAAGCGCTCCTGCGTCCGCCACAGCGCGCGCAACCTCGCGTTCTCTTGCTCCGACGCCTTGCGCTGCCCTCGGCGCATCAACGCCAGCGCTTTCCACAGCTCCTTCTGTGGGGAGTCCCTGGTCAGGTCTGCTAGCTCATTTCCCTGCATCCGCGTGCGAACCGCCTGCTGTTGCTTCAGCTGCTTCAGCTCCTCCTCCAGCGCGCTGCTGTACGCGCGCAGGAACATAACCTCTCTCTTGTCGCGGTCGCGGTAGTGACTGCGCCGTAGGTTGGCCTTCATGGTGCTCACAGGTCGGGCTGCCGAACGCGGTGGAGTCTTGGTGTCGCGTCGAGAGGACGCGTCGGCAGCAACAGCGTTGACGTCAAGGCTGGCGTTTGAGGTGCCTCCGACCGCGAGCGGTGGCAGCACCAGCAACTCCGCTGACACGGCCGCTTGTGCCACCTCGCGGATCGACGGGAGCCGCCGTTCACAAGGCCCCGACCGCTCCTCTACCGGCTCCATGTTGGTTGGTTTGTCGGCTCACGGTCTCCGTTTGAGGAATGGGGCGAGTGCCAGACGAATAGTTTTACAGGACCGACGCTCAATTCACGCTTTGCTGACTTCTTCCGGGCACGAACGTTCTGAAACTCAACGACTCTACATACAACACCGGTTTTCAATTCTGATGCAGTGTCTGCCTGAAGGTGCTCAGCGCTTGGTCTAGGTCGTCCTCCATGACGGACAAGGACTGGTCGCTCAGCAGCTTGACCTTGGATGCCTGGGTCTCTGCCTTTATAGTCTGGACCTCGAGCCGCCGTGCGCGCGTCAGCACCGTCGACTCGCTGTCCTCGATGGACCGGTGCATGACGCAGTAGCCCAGTTCGTGGGCGACCAGTCCTTCAAGGCCTCCGCCGCCCGTGTTCAGGCTCTTCCACACGACCACTTCGCGGCTCGGCGAGATGATGTACTGGCGGAGAGCGAGCACGATCTCGAAGTACATGCTCTCGCTGTCTTCCTCCTCCGCCTGACCCTCGATCGCGTTTGGTGGCACTTGGTAACGCATCTTGATAGCCAACGTGCGACCGCGGTGCTCGGGCAAAGTGTCAACGCGCACGCCTCCACGTGCCAGGAACCTGGCCACAACTCGGTTCCACGTCAGCTCGTGCAGCACCATATAGTCGGCGCGCAGCAGAGTCATCCCCAGGAGGTCGACATTGCTGGGGTGAGCGCTGTCGCGGCTTTCAATGCTAGTGAAGCAGGTCTCCGGCACGCTGACGAGTCCCAGGTTCGCCAGCACACGACCGCTCTGCTCATACATGGTGTCGAGGTCGTCGAGTAGTGTCTGAAGCACGTCCGCGTCGAAGTCCCCGAATGTTAGGCGCGCTTTGTGGCCGTTCACCGGCCCTGGTGCGGAAGGAACCGGCGCAAGCTGCTGCACTTGCTCCACGAACTGCATCTGGGCCTGCCACATCCCGCGCAGCCGGGCGTTCTCCTTCTCGGACGCGTCCCGCTCGAGCCGCCGCCGCAGCGCGAGCGAGCGCCACAACATTGCGCGGGACTCTTGGAGGAACGCGCCGCGCCGCTGGTCGTCCGTCATGGAGGCCTGTCGCTGCCGGAGCTGCTCCAGCCGCCGCTCCATCATGTCGGCGCACGCGCGCAGGTACATGAGCTCCCTCTTCTCTCGCTCTCGGTGCCGGTTGCGCCGCAGGTTGGCCTTCGGGTCGGTCTTGGGCTTCCCTCGGACTGCGGCCGACGGTCCTTGGGGCGTGACTGGTGCTCGAGAGACCAAAGTGACATCGTAAGGCGGCTTGAGCGCCGATACGTCGGCAAATTGTGGCTCATGTTGATCCTCCTGGCCCACGCTGACCCAGGTCGCGGCGCGCAGCGGCCGGTCGAAGATCTGCATGGAGGCGGGCGAGAGCGGCTCGAGCGCCTCGAGCAGGGGCGCGGCGGCGTCCGCCGAGCTGCGGAGCCCGCGCAGCGAGTCGTCCATCAAGCGCGAACAACCTCAGAACCGAACACGTGAGTTTGAGTATTCACCGGTTGACGCACTGAGCACCGAGACAGTGGGGAACTATAATGGACGCCTCGACGGTACGAACTGCCTCAACTGCTCACGTCCTCTACCGAAGTCATGATCACGGCACATGGCGTGATGACTGACAAGGCATCGGTCGTCGCGTCGCTGGCCCGCTGTTGTGGGTGTGTTGACAGACGAAAGTCTCCGACGCATCGAGAGTCTCGAGTCAAGACTCGATGCCCTTCGTGCTGCGCGGAGGCACCAGCAAAGGCGCCGAGTTCATTCGCGCCAGCCCATGAAGGTGTCGGTGTCCCCGATCGGGCCGCAAATCTCCCTCCGCCGCTCCTGTCGCCACCACTCCTGCCTCATGGTGATGCCCTCCTTCTGCGCCTGGCGCCAAGAGAAAGAGCCGAGAGGAGAAGCGCGACTGGCTTTTCGAAGAGCTGTGTGCCCCGCACGGACCTGTGCACCTCGGATGATTTGTTCCGTCGTCTCTTGATTGAGCCGTCATTGATTGATCCATGAAGGCGCAGTGGCGTGTTGGCGTTCATGCCGAAGCGTACGACCTCGCAAAATCGCTACGCTAAAATCCGATTGGGTCGTCTAGCAGCAGGTTTTCCATCAAGGCGCCGATGGCCTCGCCGTCGTCCGCGAAGGCTTCCCCGATCATCTTGGAAAGCCCCGATCTCTCCTTCAACGACAGGTCAAGCGGTTCCCGCGAGCCCCGTCGGAGAGGCATGACCCTTCCGAATGACCTGCTCGAGGTGGCTCCTTCCGCGGCTACTTCATATACGCACCAGCCCACTTCGTCGTTCACGATGTGCTGGAGCTCGTCGACGGCCTCATAGAGTGCTCGCCACACCCAGACCATGCGATCGTCCGACATGTAGCGGCGGAGCACCACGATGTTGTCAGCAAGCGATTCCCGACCCCGTAAGTTGGCAGAGAACCGCACGGCGATAGTGTCGTCGCAGCGGTCCGATATGGAGTAGAAGACGTGCTCGTCGCGCTCGTAGCGCTGCTTGACCGAGACCCACGCGGCCTCGCACACGCGCGAAAACGGGAACGGGATCGTCTCGGCGTCGCGAAACTCGAGGTGCAGGGCTCGATTGCCATCGCTCGTGGTCGTGACTGTGATGGTGGGCGAGGTAGCCTTGTCGAACGCGGTTGTGCTGTCGCTGTCGATGAGCTGGAAGTACTCGTCGACTTCGGCAGAGAATCGGGAAATGAGCACCGCGTCGTCGATGTCGATACCAATGGCCGCGCTCCTCCTCCGCCCGCGCTTGCCCGTATAACCGAGAAGAGGGCGCTCCAGTCGTGGCCGCTTGTGCAGGGACTGCTCCATGCCGCGCGCTTGGGCAAGGTAGTCCTTCAGCATCGCCTTCAGCCGCCTGTTCTCGCTCTCGGACTGCTGCCGATTCGTGAGCTGGCGCCTCGCGACCCTCTTCCACGCGTCCTGCAGGTTGGAAGCAGGAGCAGGAGAGGCATCACCGCCGCTCTTGTTGCCCTTGAGTATCTCTAGCAGCGCCTCCAGCTCCATGGCGCGCTGCCGGAGGTACTGCAGCTCCGCCTTCGCGCGGTCCTTCACCGGCTTCCGGCGCGCGAGTTGTCGCTTCTCGACGACGCCACGCGACTTGATATCTTCCCTCGACTCGTCCCCGAAACTGCTACCGCGAGGCTCTCTCGACACTGTTACACCCGCCGCCACTGCTGCACGTACAGACGCTTGTCGTCGAGGATGCCGAGTGTCCGACACGCCACGTTGGTCTCCGCTTGCTTCGTTGCCACGAACTTGCGCCGAGCCTCCGACGCTCGAGCAGGAGCCGTCGACGGACATACTGGGTCGCGTCTCCGGCAGCAGGAGCTCCGCCCAGTCGTGGTCCGTGTCCGCCCCGAGGCAGTCGCTCAGCCACCGCGCCAGGTCCGTCGGCGCCGCTGACGCCTCGCTCATGGTTTGGCCCTTGACAACGACGATGGGACTCGTCAACAACCCGAGTCGAGGACGTCTCAATTGTGCTCAGTATTATCAATAATACACATGTATGTGTTTTTAAGAAAACAATTCGAAGTTTACCTTCAAAATATCACGATGATTTGAGAATCTGAAGTTCATGATTAACCAGATTTGATATTTGTATCTATTCAAAGAGCTTTCCGCCGTGCACGGAGCACGGTGGACCAGCCGACTCGAGCCCGAAGACGCGCAGGGCCCCGTGCACGTCGTCCTCGATGGCCGACAGCGACAGCTTGCTGAAGATGTCCACCATGGAACTATCGTCTTGTTCGGCTGCCGCGTTGCTCGGACGCGCGGTCGTCATTGTGGGCCGGGCAGCCATCGCCTCGATGCGCCGCACTCGCTTGAACACCGTGGCTCGCGGATCCTCAACCGACCGGTGCATGACGCTGTAGCCCGTCTCACTCATCACGAGGCCCGACATGCCGCCGTTGCCCGTGATGAGGCTCTTCCACACGGCCATATCGCGCTCTGGCGACACGACGTACTTGCGGAGCGCCATGACAGAGTCGAAGTACCAGTCGCCCTCCGCCGCCTCACCTTGCTGGTCCCCACTTTGCTGGCTGCCAAGTTGGAAGGGAGTCATGCGATAGCGAGCCTTCATCGTCAAAAGCGTGTTGCTGTCTTGCTGCGGCAGCGCGTTGACGCGGACCCCTCCGCGTGATACAATCTTGGAGATGATGGTGTCCCAGGTCGCCTCGCGCAGCGAGCCGAACTCGACGGGGACGCGAATGACGTCCACCAGGTCGAGGTTGCCGGTGCCGTTTCTATCGCGGGGTCTGATGCTCTTAAAGCACGCGTCGGGCACGTCGGACAGTCCGATCTCCTGCAGCACCGGCCCGCTCCCCTCGTACACAAGATCCAGGTCGCGGACGAGCGCAGTCAGAGCGTCGGTGTCGAAGGAGCAGATCGTCACACGTGCTCCGCCCCCGTTGGCTGGCCCTAGCGCTCGAGGCACCTCCGTGAGCTCCTGCATCTGCGCCGCGAACTCAAGCTGGGACCACCACATCGCGCGCAGCCGGGCATTCTCTTGCTCCGCCAGCGTGCGCTCGTGCCGCTGCTTCATGGCCAGGACGCGCCACAACTTGACGCGGGACCGCTCGAGCGTCTGGTCTTGGCGCTGCTCAACGGAGAGCGACGCGTCCCGCTCTCGGCGCTCCTGGAGTTCCTGCAGCCGCTTCTCGAGCACCTGGCTGTACGCTTGCAGGTACAGTACGTCTCTCCTCTCGCGTCCGCGGTGTCGGTTGCGCCGCAGACTGGCCTTGAGATCGATGCCGCGTCTTCTCGCCGGCGTACTCGCCGTCTCTTGGTCGCTGTCGGTCGATTCCGTTGGCCGGACAAGCGACGACGGCCCCGCCTCCATGGCTGCGCCGCCCCAGTCCGCGACGCGCACTGGCCGCTGCGATAGCCGCATCGATGCCGGCGACAGCGGGTCGAGCTGCTCCAGCACCTCGGCCGCGAACTCGCCCAGGCTCGGGCGGAAGTCTTGCTCGTCCTCCATTCTTGCGTACGTGCGACTTGTGACTTGTTTGGTGGATTGGCGAATGGACAAGGGGACGGGATGGATGTCAGCGAGGAATGATTATTCAACGGTAGATTTGGGGAGGGTGTCATCAACGGCATTCAAAGGGCTGCAGACGCCGTGACGACTGCCTATGGTCTGGCCTATACCAGCGTCGTGATTGTGCTCACATGAGGCGCCACCGAGACCAGGGAACCAACCACGGAACTTCGACTGCCTGAAGGCAGTAGGCCCGGATGGATGGTGAAAAGGGGAGACAACCACGCGGTGAGACGCATTTTGAGGTCCTCCCACTCGTTTGGAGCTGGCAAGCGCTCGTCAGCTTTCTCACTGGCTGCTCTCTTGGCGCGGTCGTGCTCTGGACGCTCTGGACACGCGCAGTCGTCTGCGATCACGTGATTCGGGTGTGATTATCCTGGTGATGGCCGCATGCCAGAGTGATCCGGGCAGCGGCTCACGACAGACAGCCGCATGCACTGGAGGAGAAGCCAGCGGACACTGGCTGCACGCTCGACTACAAAAGCCAGGCAGCTGTCCAGACAGACGCGCTGCCCGTTCATGAAAGTAGGGTAGAAGAGAAGGAAGCACGCAAATCCTCTTGAAGTCTCCTGGGCCAGGGCCTCTGGTCGGATTGTCTCTGCCTGATGATGCTCATGTGCGCTGGCGTTACAATGCATGGCCCCTCTCATGAGACTCAGCAGTTGACAACACGGCATACAACGCATCCGGCTGTGATCGCCACCACCTCAGGTATACTTGCTGCCTTGCGTGCAAGCGTTCATATTGTAGAGGAGAAGGCGATGAACTCCTGACCTATCGGACGCTTGTGAACATTCGCTTACGACTTGAACCCTAGCGGCTCGTCCAGCAGGAGATCCGCCACCAACGCAGTCACGCCGTCCTCGTCCTTGATGTACGTGTCATTGAGCATGGCCGACAGCTCTGAAAACTCGGTCGGCGTGGGATCGGACGGCGTGTGGGTGACGCGCTGGATGGGGACGACACGGATACACGACTGCATGGTTGTTGTTGAGCTAGAGCCCGGTGTAGTAGCCGAAGCGGGCTGGAACACGCTCCACCCGGTCTCGTCCGTCAGCAAGTGCCTGCACTCATCGCTGCACTCGGACAACGAGCGCCAGACCCACACCATGCGGTCCTTGGACACGTATCGGCGGAGGACGACGATGTTGTCGGCGACATGCTCTTGGTAATACAGCGGGTACCGCACTGCGATCGTGTCGTCCGGCAAGTCCACGTCGTACGTGACGTACTCGACGCGCTGGTAGCGCTGCTTCGCTCCGAGCCACGCAGCTTTGCGGACGCGATCGAACGGGAACGGGATCACGCATGAGTTGCTGAGCTCCAAGAAGGACGTGTGACCTCCATCGTTGGAGGTGGTGGTCTTGAGAACCGGCAAGAACCGGTCGCTGGAGTTGGAAGGCGCGTCGAGCGCGTTGCTGGCCTCAACGACGCTGTCCACGACTGCTAACACATCGCCCAACTCGTGGACGAAGCGCTGCACCAATGCCACGTCGTCCACGTCGATTGCCGACGCCGCCATCCGCGACTTCTTCAGCAGCAGGTTGGTATTGTCATCCTCGTTCGTCAGCTGCTCCGGACGCGGTCGCTTGTACAGGAACTGCTCCAGGCGCCGCGCTAGCGTCAGGTACTCGGTTAGCATTCCCTTGAGTCTGTCGTTCTCGCTCTCGACGTGTCGCCGCCGCTCCAATTGCCGCTCGGCGATCTGCTTCCAGACGCTTCGGAGTCCGACGTCCTGCGACTCGGACTGGTTGTCGTCAGCAGACGGCCTGGACTTGAGTCCGGCGAGCTGTGTCTCAAGCTCTAGCGCGCGGTGGCGGAGGTACGAGAGCTCGGTCTTCATTCGATCGCGGCTGGCATTGCGCGCCGGCTTCCCTAGCGTCTTCTTGCCGCCACCTCGCGTGGCTGTCGGCGAGCTCAGCTCCCCCTTCTCGCTCTTGTCGTCCCCGCTCGTGCTGGGCATGCTCCCGTCCGCTCCATATGTGCTATCAGGGCTCGACACTGACGGAGCGCCTTCAGAAGCGTCCGCCGTGGCTCGAAGCGGCGTCAGCGGGACGGCTCGGTCTCCGCCGGCGGTTCTCTCGACTGGCTCCGCATTTGTGACGCCCGTGAGCCCGCCAGGCGCGTCCCAGTCGGTGGAAAGCGACGGTATGAGCTCCTCCCAGCCGCCCTCGGCCCCGGAGCGGAACCAGTCGTCCAGGAAGCGCTCGAGCTCGGCCGGGAGCCCCGCGAACTGCTGCTCCTCGTCGCTCATGCGCTCTTCGCCGGTCGACTTGCACTGAACATTCAAGCAGGAGGGAATCACGGGATGCGCTTCTATTTGGCCAACCACATCTTGTCATTTTGATTAGCAAGCGATATTTCAACCAATCATAAGCGTTTATTCTCATCTCCTCCATGAGCTTCTCACGCCTCCCTCCAAGAGCGCGAGATGGAGGCCGGCGAGATGGGGGCGGGCGTTCCGCTGTCGGCGGCGGAGGAGCGCGCGCTGCTTCATGTGCTGGACGCCGTCTGCGGCCTCCCGTCCGTGTCTGTAGACTCCTCTGGCGCCGCGGCGTCGAGCAGCACGCGTTGTGAAGGAGACGAAAAGGTGGTGACGAAGAAGAAGGCGACAGCGAAGAAGAAGCGACGCCACACGACCCCGACGCGCGACCGCGAGGCGAAGGAGCTGCGCCAGCTGCGCGTCGACGCGATACAGCTAGCCGCGCGGCTAGAGCGCCTGCGAGCGGCCATCGTCTCCAGCCGAGGCAGCGGAGCAGACGCCAAGCAGCAGAACGCGTGGCGGCACGTGGCGCGGCGCCAGCTTGTGCGGCGGCGCCAGGCAGAGCGCGAGCGGGAGCGGCTAGAGCGTGAGGTCCAAGCCCACAAGGCTCTCCACCAGAGCATACAGGCCGGCTGGCTGGGGCTGTCTGGGCTCGACGAGAGCGCCACCGCCGGCAGCGAGAGGAGTGCGCTGGAGGAGCGTGATCGCGCCGTGCTCGACCGACTCGCGAGCCAACTCGACCTCGCGTACGCTCTTGTTGGTGTCGCGCTACCGCCGGAAGATGTGTCTGCTCGCGACGCCTCGCGCTTGCTGCACGCTGCTGTCGATGCCACGAGCTGGCTGGATGCAGAGCCTGGGCTGGAGGCGCAACGCCACCTTCCGACCGAGCTGCGTGACGAGTTCACCATCCCGTTCGCGCTGGAGCGAGTCGTCGATGCCGTGTGGAAGGCGTGGGTGCAGTGGCACGTCGGCGGTGCGAGTCGGATCACCGGGGTGAGCAGCGCGCACTGCACCCACGCGCACATCGACCGACCAGAGGACACGTTCGCCGTCAAGTTCCGCCTCAAGAGCTCGCTCAGTGGCAATACAGATGAGAGCACGTATCTCAATGAGACGCTCGTCGTGCGGCGGTACGTCGAGGCGGACCGGCTGGTGCTCGTGTGGCGAGGCACGTCCGAGACCGATCACGCAGGCCTAGACGCAGTGCTGACCGACGAAACGGGCTGGATTGTGGTGGAGCGTGTGCACTGCGAGCATCGACAGCCGGTCAGCTTGTTCGGTGAAGAGTCCAATGGCGCGGGAGTAAATGCCGCGCGGTGTGGCTGCGGTGGTCGCACCGCTCTGCGCTCGTACGTGCGGATGGTTCCGCAAACCCGCAGCAAGGGCAGCGATGGACCGGCTGCACCGAGAGAAGCGGCTGCCGCGACGCTCGCAAGCCTTGTCGCGGGGCTGTATAAGCAAGACGTCAACTTCATCAACCGCGAGATGGAGACACTGCTCATTCGAGGTGCACATCGCAGCAGCGGTGACAAGCATCAAGACCCCAGGCCGGTCTTGAACTGAACAATCAAATCGCAAACACTTTGTGTTGCCCAACGCTACGAATGTCGAATCGTACCCCGACGCCGAGTGAAAGCGGGTAAGTAGTGGTTCTAAAGACTTTCAAGAGCGGAGAAGATGACTCGCCGCAGGAGACTTCCATCACGCAACATACTTGGAGCAATACCCTTCCAGTGGCGTATCATGATCACGTCGACTCATGACACGGCGTTCAGCTCGAAAAGGTGTTCATGTCGGCAGGCAAAAGGGACCGAGACGGAGAAGTGAGCGCTGCTTTGAGATCAGTGGTGGCTGCTCCACCCAGCGCTTAAACGCTGACAACGAGAGTCGCCGAATCCCAAGGCTCCAGGAGCATGCAACACTCGTTACGTTGACGCGCTGGCATGATATCGACGTCACAGTCCACGATATCAAGTAGCTCACGGGAACAGCAGCCAGAACCACGAACACCGACCGAGCCGTGGTGATTACAGTCGCATTGAGCAATGGCACCGGGAAGCCTGCCTCCATCTTGAAGAGTCGATCATTGATGCTCAACATCAGCATGAGAGGTGTTCAATTTATCGCCCCGAACGAGATCAGAAAATAGAAGTACACACTCTATTAGAAGTGCGTCGCTGTCGCATTTTGGTCGTCAGCACTGTTCGGACCGGCATGGCGCCGGGCTTCGCGACTCCTTCCGCGGCCGGCGGCGACGCCCAGGGGCCTCCGGACGCCGAGATGGACGCCGCACTTCTTGCCTACGTGTCCGGCTTGCTCCCTGACTCGGCAGAGGCGCCTGGCGTCGCGTCTCCGCCGCTCCCGGAGGCGTCGAACAGCAGCAACGACAGCGGCAGCGGCGGTCGAGCGGCCTCTGGAGACGACGCCAAGCTCGTGAGGCAGCGCGTGCTGGCAGCCAAAAGGCGGCGCGCGTACCGCGAGCGGTCGGGTGCCGAGCTTCAGTCGCTGCGCCAGCAAGCAGCGGCCTTGTCGGAGCAGCTCGAGGCGCTGACGAACCACCGAGCGCTACAAGCCAATGCGACGGCCGAGCTCATCCCGTCCTGCACAGCGGTCATCCCGGCGTCTGCTGGGTCTGAACAGACAGCCGACGTGTGGCGAGAGCTCGCGTTTCGGCAGCGGGAGGGGCGGCTGGCGGCTGAGCGGTTGCGCCGCCGCCTCAAGACGCAGGTGGCGACTCGCCAGGCGTTCCTCCGCGACATTGCCAGCTCTCTCAGCCATCGCACAGCCATCGCAGGCAGCCCTGCCCCCACGACTTCCGTCTGTGCGTTCGACACACTCGACCAGCGACTAGCTGTGGCTGACAATGAGACCGGCAAGCTTGTTGTCGGCCTTGGAGAGGGCTCGACAGCGGCAGACCTAAGCCGCATCGATCTGGCGGACGCATCGCTGTTCGAGACGTACCTGGACGAGCTGGACGCCGCGTACGCCAAGACGGATGAGGTGCTGCAGGAGTCTGGATTCGCAGGCCAGCCCGACGAGACTCGGCATCAACGCATTGCCCGCAAGGAGGACGGAGGAGAAGATGATGGCTACGAGATCGTCGACTCGCTCGTGGTCCCCTTCCGCTTCGATGCCATCCGCCGCATCATGTGGGACGCCGTCGTCCGCGTCCACGGCCGAGCCGACCGGCAGTCGTACCCATCCGTGCGCGACCCGAGCAACACGGTGGCCGTCAAGTTCGCGCTTCAATGCCGACCGCGGGATGGTGACCATGAGAGCGCGAGCGGCGTTCCACTGGTGATACTGTTGGTCCTCCGCCGATACGTGGAGAGTGCCCGCGAGGTGCTCGTGTGGCGCGCGTTCTCCGAGGGAATGGGGGCCGTCGAGGGTCTCAGCTCGGACGAAACAGGCTGGAGCATTGCGCGCGCGGCCGCAATGCCTCCTGACAGTCCCTTCGGCTCGGACGCGACCATCAACCAGACCGTGGTGCGGTTCCAGATGATCCGAGTCCATCCTAGCGGCGGACCGTCAGACGCAGGAAGCACGGCGGCTCCTGCCCCAGACGAAGACCTGTTTGCCAAGCTGATCGCGAGCTCGGCCGACGAGGACGGAGAGCAAATCTCCCGACTCATGGAGCGGCTCATGCTGAGCGAGGCGGACGATGCCGAGCGTGTACAAGACGGCTAATCGATTGGCCAACGTTACAATGACCTTTTGCTCTTGGATCCATGCAGGAGGAGAAGTGACTCCATCTCCTCGTAGATCATGCTCAGGTCGTCCTTGTACGACTGGAAGACAATCTTGGTGAACGCCTCCACATCGTCGGCGGAGAAGGAGCCACCGCTGCACCTCGGGGTCATCCGAACGCAGGACCGCAGGGCAGTGTACTCGCCGCCACTGCTGCTGCTCGTTGCGCCTCGCTCGACAGTAACCCACGCCGTCTCCTCCGTGTACAGACCGTCGAACTCGCGCTCTCCCTCGGTCGTGCCCTTCCACACGAGCACCAGCCGATCAGGGCGAGTCGCCGAGTACTTGCGGACTGCGATCTTGACCTTGACGAAGGTCGGCTCGTGTGGAGAGGCCGACAGCGACGAGCGGAGCCACGCCTTGACCGCGAACGTGCGCTCCGGCTCGTGGACATCGGCGTGCGCGCTCGGGTCGCTCCAGCAGCCGCCGAGACGACACACTCCCTCCATGTGCCACCGGACCCAGGCGCGCCACGCGGCGTCGACCACGAGGCCGAACGCGAACGGGAGTACTCGCTCGTCCTCGAGAGCGAACGGCGTCGATAGCGGCGAGGCGCGCGCGCTGGACCCACCGACGAGAGCGCGGCGCGTAGGTGCGTACTTGAAGTAGTCCTCATGGCCGGCCAAGTCCAAGGCGCGCGCTGGTCGCGCCGGTAGCACGTCGTTGACCTGTGCGAAGGCTGCGTCCAGCTGTGCGACCATGTGCTCGAGAGCGACCTTGTCGATCGCGTCCAGCGCCGACTTGCGGGGCTGGTGGGACCAATGGAGGGCTCGTTTGGCGCGTTGAAGCGCCTGCAACCGCGTCTGGAAGGCGCTCTGGACCTCCAAGCAGCCTGCGAGACGGTGGCGAAGCGTCCGGTTCTCGCGCTTTGCCTGCAGCAGTCGGGCGTGGCTCGAGCGAGCAATGTGCCGCATGATGGCCGCTCGGCCGGTCAGCCGCGGCCTTCCGCCCAGGTTCGCTGTTGAGAGCGCGTAAAGGCGGGCGGAGAGCTGCAGCACCTGTTCTCGCAGCTCACGCAGCTCTGCTCGCTCGCGGTCGCGCGTTGGCGTCGCGCTCTTCTTCTTCTTCATCGGCGTAAGCGCAACGGCATCCTGCGAAGGGTGTGTCTGCTGAAGCGGCAGCAGCTGCTGGGCGGAAGACGCGGACACCGAGACGACGGCGCCGGCAGCAGCACCACGACCAGCTGGAGGTGGCGGAGCAAGCGCCGGTAGGACCAGCGCGCCGCCCTCGTCAACACCGAGCGCCGCCAGCAACGCGTCCGCCTCGGCAAGCGTCAGCATGACGATCTCCATCACGGTCTCACCAAATGCGACCACTTTTTAGAACGATCATTTCTTACGTCAATGACAGACAAAATGGCAATATCGACGGAAACTCGGACAATATTTACAACCTACAACAGTTATTACATTTTTATTCGAAGCCTCTCTCTCATGTCAGGTCAGCATGCGTGCGCAGCGCATCACCTCGAGGTCGGCATGTCCCGATGCTGCGCTGACCCACTTGCGGACGAGCGCCACGCTCAGACAGGAGACCTCCATGGATCACGCAGCTGCAGCAGGCGAAGGGCTGGCGCTGGACGAGGCGGACGCGCTGCTGGCGGCGCTCGAAAGCGGCGCGGCGTCGAGCGCGCTGCCGCCGCTGCCGGACCCGCTGCCGGACCCGCTGCCGGACGCCCCGCTGTCGACGTCCGAGGCGGCGGCGGACGCCGTCAATCGCTCCGGGGCGGTCGCTGCGCTGTCCAAGCGTGAGCGGGAGCGGCGCGAGCTGCTCTTCCTCCGGTCGCACTCGACGACGCTCGCGTCGCAGCTCGAGTCGCTGCGCGTGTCGATCGCGCGTGGCCGGCGGCTCGGCGCGCGGCAGTCCATCTGGCGACACATCGCGCGGCGGCACCTGGCGGACCGGCGGCGCGCTGAGCGCGAGAACGTGCGATTGCGTAGCGAGTTGTCGCGCCACGTGCGGTTCGCGCGCGAGCTGCAGCTCAAGGCGGCGGACAGCGGCGACGGCGAGCGCAAGGGCGACACCAAGGAGCGCCGGCCGCCGTACACGCTAGAGGACCGCGACCGCACCGTGCTGGCGCAGCTCGTGTCGGAGCTGGACCTCGCCTACGGGCTCATCGATGCTGTCTTCCCCGAGCGGTCGGACGCCTCCCCCGTGGATGCGGTGGGGGCTGTCGGGTCCTCTTACTACAGCATTCGCAAGACGCAGCTGCTGGAGACGGAGAGCGGCAGTCCGACGGGCTCACCTTCCCCCGCCGGTGCCGAGCCGGCGTGGGTGGAGCTGCGGGACGCGCGCGTGATCCCGTTCGACTGCCGGCTGGTGATCGACGCCGTGTGGCGCTCGTGGGTCGTCTGGCACCTCGGCAGCTCCAACCTGGACTCCGGCGCCTGGAGCTCGAGCCGGCGGTACCACGGCGTGGACCGGCCGGAGCACACGCTGGCGCTCAAGTTCCGCCTGCGCAGCCTCAAGCCGAACCAGTCGCCGACGTTCCTGCACGAGAAGGTGACGGTGCGTCGGTACCTCGAGCGCGACCGGCTCGTGCTCGTCTGGCGGTGCACGTCCGAGGGCGAGCAGGAGTTCGCTGGGCTGTCGACCGACGAGACTGAGTGGGTCGTCGTCGAGCGCGCCGGGCTGCGGGGCCCCGGCGGAGGGCCAGAGTACGCCGTCATTCGCTCGTGCGTGCGCCTGATACCCACGCGCGCGGGCGTCGGCGCGCAGGCCTCGGCCAGGGACAGCCGCACGTTCACCAACCTCGTCATCCGCTCGTACGAGGACGACGCCAACTTCGCGCTCCGAGAGATGGAGTCCATGCTGCTGCGCGCCACCGCCTCCGGTTGAAGACACTATTTAGTTTAGTCGTTTTGAAATAACGCATTTCCTCTAAATCGCCTAAAATCCCGAATCGCTGCAAACTTCCAGCCCAATCGCATCGCCGACCGACACCCAGCAAGGAGCTCGAGCGCCATGCCCGGCCGACGCCCCGAGCGCTCTCCGCAGCCCCACGAGGGCGACGGCGGCCTGTCTGAGCCTTCACCACCGCTCTGTCCTCCGTCCGCAGCGCTTGGCGGGTCTGTGGACCGGCCGCTGTCCCCGATGGCTGCCGACTGCGACTTCACGGGGCTGGGCTCGCTCTTCCCGCTCGACGGGAGCGACGCGGGGCACGGCGAGTTCCCGATCGGCGGGCTGTCGTCGCTGCTGTTCCAGGAGGACATGGAGCTTGGGAGCGGCTTCTCAGCGGGCGTGGCGGGTCAAGACGCCGCGGTGAGCGCCACAATGAATGCCACTATCGACACCGCTGCGGACGCGAGTACGGCGCCGTCGAGAGCGACGACGACCGAGGAGAAGAAGCTGGTGCGAGAGAAGGCGCTGGCCGTCAAGCGGCGCCGCGCGCACCGCGAGCGTGTCAAGCACCAGCTGCACGAGCTGCGCAGGCAGATGGCCGAGCTGTCGGCACACCTGCAGGAGCTGCAGGCCACGCACGGCGGCCGCGTCAACGACGGCGCCACGCGCCTGCGCATCTGGAAGAGCATCGCCTCGCGCCAGGACGAGGCGCGCGCCGCCGCCGTCGCGCAGAATCGCAAGCTGCGCACACAGGTGCTGCACCGCCAGACGCAGCTGCGCGGACTGTTCAGCGTGCTCAGCAAGCAGCCTGGGGGTGCGGACCCCACGGGCGACAGCAGGCCGAGGCCGCCGTCGGACACGCCAGCCGCCAGAGCGCTCGAACCCGCCGACTCGTCGCTCTTCGACGCCTTCCTGGACGAGCTGGACGCCGCGTACGCGCAGACGGACGAGGTGCTGCGCGCGTCGGGGCTGACCAGGCTCTCGGAGCAGGCGAGCGGCCAAAAGGTGACGCGCAGGTGGGACGCCGAGCGCGGGGGCATGCTGTTCGAGCTCGCGGACTCGCGCGTGCTCCCCTTCAGCTTCGTGCAGACGCGGTCCGTGTTGTGGCAGTCGATCGTGCGCGTGCACTGCCGGAACCCGCAGGAGCTCTACTCGCGCGTCGCAGATCCGGGCAACACGATCGCCGTCAAGTGCCGCGTCGACTGCCACGTGCGCAGCAAGAACGCCACCGCGCCGCTCGTCGTCTACCTGGTGCTCAAGCGGTACACAGAGAGCGACCGGACCGTCCTCGTGTGGCGGGCGCTGTCCGAGGGGCGGGAGGACCTCTCGGGTCTCTACTCGGACGAGACTGGGTGGACCGTGCTGCGTCCGCGGACCGGCAGCAGCGAGGCTGGCGACGGCGCCACAGCCATGGAGACGTGCACGCGCTTCGAACCCATCTGCTCCGGCGGCGGCGAGTCCGGAGGCGCCTCGATCCGCAGCGGCGACGAGGCAGACGCGGACCTGTTCACGTCGCTGCTGGTGGACACGGTGGGCCAGGACAACGAGGACATCACGCACCTGATGGCCGACCTGATACTCAAGGACCTGCTCGCTCCCCACCTGTCGCCCGTCGACTCGATCGCACACGGCGGCGCGCCGTGATGGCGGTCGAGAGGCTGCGTCCACCACCAGGACGGACGGAGGTAGCGAGTGTCCACGTGTCGTTCGCGATGCAGAGGCGCGCTTCGAGTGTGGCCTCCAGCAGAGAGTATTGTCGTTATCCAGTGAGTACCCAGCCACTGCAATCAACTAGCACGCATCTGTACAACCAAGGCGATGCGAGGAAGCAACGAGGCGACGTTGATCGAGCATGCATGCGAGCCAAACATGATGCGCATGATGTTGATTTGGTCCGAGTTGCTCTGGATGAATCGATCCAGTGCATTTCATTCGATTTATACCCAATCATGTCAAAGTATGCGTCTCAAAGTGACCATTTATTGCCAATCATGTGATGTGTCGCGGACAGCTCCGCATTTGCCATGCTGTCGCTCGAGGAGGCGGACGCGCTGCTCGCGTCGCTCGGTGCCGACGCGTCCCCTGCGTCGCTGCTGCCGCTGCACGTGCCGCCCGACGCCGGAGTCACCAGTCTCGGGTCCTGTGGGGGTGCAGCCGGGGCGGCGGCGCTGTCTGGCGGCCCGAAGAAGCGCAAGAAGCAGTCGACGACGCGGGAGCGCGAGCGCGCCGAGCTGCAGGCGCTGCGCCAGCTCTCCAGCGAGCTGTCGGGCCGCGTCGACACCCTGCGCGCGGCCGTGCTACTCCCGCGTCCGCTCGAGAGCCGCCAGCTCGTGTGGCGCTACCTTGCTCGCCGCCGACTTGCCGACCGCCGGCGCGCCGAGCAGGAGAACGCGCGGCTGCGGCGACAAGTGGCTGCCCAGGCGGCGTTGGCGACGGTGTGGCGCGACCGGCTGCTGCAGGAAGCAGCGGAGCAAGAAGAGCTGGCGTACGCGCTCGACGACGACGACCGGTCCGCGCTAGACGCGCTGGTGGCGGGTCTGGACCCCGCTTACGCGCTCGTGGACGTCGTCTTCTCGGAACTCCGAGGGGAGGCGAGCAGGCATCTGGGCAGCCAGCGGCTGGAGAAGCCCCGCGACAAGGTCTGGGACGCTCAGTTCTTGCACTTGAGCTGCGATGGAGCGAGTGCACCAGCGGGCTCTACGCCCGCGGTCGAGCTCCGCGACGAGCGCGTGCTGCCGTTCGCCTTCCACCTCGTGGTGGACGCGGTGTGGGAATCGTGGCGCATGTGGCACGTCGGCGGCTCGAGCAGCATCAGCGGGACGTGGAGCTCCTTCCACCAGTACGCAGCTATCGACCGCCCGGAGAACACGTTCGCGCTCAAGTTTCGCTTGGCGTGCGCCGGCCCGGACCGCTCGACGGTCTTCCTGGACGAGAAGCTTGCCGTCCGCCGGTACATGGACACGCCGGACCGGCTGGTGATGGTCTGGCGGGGCACGTCCGAGGGCGAGCGCGACCTGTTCGGCTACGGAACTGACGAGACTGGGTGGGTCGTCGTCGAGCGCGCGCCGGCGCCAAGCGATGTGGCTGGTGACCGATGTGGACACGCGTTGATGCGGTCGTACGTTCGGATGGTTCCCACTGGCGTCGGCGCGTGCTCGCCGGCCGAGTGGGGCAGACTCGCCGACTTTGTGATCACAACGTACGAGGAAGACGTGTGCTTCATCTACCGAGAGATGGAGACGCTCCTGCTGCGCGCGTCTCGAGGACAAGAGCAGGGATAGCTAGATAACTATGCCCCCATCCAATTATCATCATGAGAGACCAACGCGGGGTCTGCACTGCGACTCGCAGCTTCAGTTTGGCGGAGGGATACTGTGTCATGTGCGCGTCGAAGACGCAGATAGAAGGCGTGCCATGTGCCGGTAGATGAAGCTGAAGTCCTCCTGGCACGACTTGGTCGACGTACTCGCGAGGATCTGCTCGCAGCTCTGCGAGTTCATGTACTTCGTTGTCGGAATCACCCGGCCGTACAGTCGGATCCGCACTCTTCCCTGACGAGGAGCATCACCGGCTGTTGATCGTATCGCGACAAGTGCAGATGCTGGTGCACCACATCGCGCAGGCAGCTTCTCCACCACAATCCAGCCGAGCTCGACGGCCCGAGAGCCCAGCAAGTCGACTTCGCCGTCGTACGAGCCCAGCCAAACGACCACGAATCTATCTGGCTCAATGTACCTCCGGACGACCACCTTCTCGCTGAAGTACACTGGCAGGCGAGCGCTGCTCTCGCTTTGAAGGCCGACGCGGACCGCGAACGTGTGCTCTGGCCGCTCGACGCCCATGAAGCTGTGGCTGGTCATCCAGCCGTTCTCGGCGCCGTTGCCGCCTGCATGCCAGGCGGTCATGGCCCGCCAGGTAGCGTCGATCACGCGGTAGAAGTCGAACGGGAGCTCGCGGTCGTCGCGGATCTCGGACCCGGGCAGCTGCACCGCGCCGCCGTCCGCGACCTCGGCACCCATCGACTCGAGGAACCGGTCCACAGCCCGCGCGCACTCGATGCGCTTGGCGGCGTCGTCTTTGGGGAACGCGGCTGGCAGCATGTCGTATATGCGGTCGATCCTGAGCGCGAGTCTCGACAGCATGGCTCGGTCTTCCTCACTAAGCGCGTGGTGCGGGTGGAGCACGCTCGCCCGGAGCTGCGCCGACATGCGCGCGACCAGCTCGCGGGACAAGCGGTGCTGCGCTGTCATTTGATCGCGCAGGCTGCGGTTCGCACGCTCGGCGCCGCGACGAAGGGCGAGCTGTCGGCGGGCGACGTGCCGCAGTACAGCCTGCTGACCGCGGACTCTGCCGGGCGTCGCGATGGAGACGCGCAGAGCGTCCAGCCGGCTCTGCAGCTCCTGCTCGGCCACTCGGAGCGCGCGCAGCTCTGCTGTCTCCTTGTCGCGCGTCGGAGTCGAGCTGCGGCGTCGGCATGGCGCCTTCTTCTTCGTCGTCGTCGCCTTCGCATTGGTCGTCTTGGCGTCGCTTGATGCCGAATCCGTCGATGATTCCAACGCCTTCGGACGCCGAGAGCGCGCCGCTGGGGCGTCGACAGAGCCCTGCAGCGCCACCAGCAGCGCGTCGACGTCTTCCGGAGACAACTCCATGCTCGACGGCCGCCTTGGTACTGTCCTGTAGGTGGCCGAGAACCGGCAGGTGGCAAGCATCTCCCACGTCACACCCATCGAGGAAGCGGATGACAAACAGATGATATCAGCTACATGATTGGATGAAAATAAAGGCAATAATGATATCAAGAGCAACGATTGGCTGGAATGTGGTTACACAGAGCTCATCAGCACCGCCAGCGTCAGATGCCCACCAGCCTGCTGGAGGAGACTCCAACTTTGCTCCAAGGAACTGTCAAAGCTCGCTGCATGGCCACCTCTGCACTTCACTGCATTGTTATCGCTGGTGTCGACTCGGAAGGCGCTTGTGTAAGCAGCAGACCATCCATCAGACGCGCGATGGCGTCACCGTCTTCGCTGACGGTGCTGATGACCCGAGAGACGAACGACTCAAAGTCCTGCGCTCGCCCTCGCCGCTTCGTAGCATCAGACACCAGCGGGGTCATCAGCACGAAAGTGTCCATCACCGTGCCGCCTTCGCCGTCGACACTGAAGCAGGCGTCGCTTGGAACGGAGCGCAGGATACTCCATCCTGTCTCATCCGTCGCCACACCGGCCATGGAGCCCTCCAGGCCCTCGGACAGAGCTCGCCAAACGACGACCGTGCGCTCGCTCTCCACATATCGGCGGGTCACGAACGAGCAGCTCATACTCGAACCCGGGGAAGTACTTCCGTAGATGCGAAAGTGGACTGCGAAAGTGTTGTCGGGACACCCGATCGCTTCAGAGTTCAGCAGACCCGAATCCGTCTCATACACCTGGCCCATCGACTCCCAAAGAGCTTGGCTCGCCTTGGAGTACCCAAACGGCAGCACGAACGAGTCGACGAGCTCAAACAATTCCTTCTGAGACTCGCGGTCCCAGCGACGGGAGACCGAGCGGCTCCACTGCTCCTCCGGCTCGCTGGCGAATCGACACCCAATTGCGTCGTCCGTCCGGGCGTAAACCGCCTCCAGTTCCTGCGCAAAGCTGACCAAAAGCGAGTCCTCGTGCAGTTTGCTGTAGCGCGAGCTGCTCTGATCGGCAGGCAACTGGTCGAGGGGCCAGGTGAAGCTGGAGGGGACCCGCGAGAAGTCTCCAAGCAGCGCGCTGCTCCGAGCGATCTTGTGCTTGAGCTGCTCGTTTAGCCGTTCTGCCGCACGCCGGCGCTTGTGGTTGCGAACGGCGAGCTTTCTCCACTCCTCGGCGAGTCCATTGCAGTCAGTTGTCGGGTCAGCCGCCGCCCGCGCGGCCTCCAACCTGCGCAGCTCTCGTTCGAGCGCCTCCACTTGCGCTGTCAGCGCACCCAGCTCGTTCTTGACGCGCTCTCGATGCGTCCGCTTCCTCCTTGCACTCAACTGTCGCTGCCGTTCGCGTCTCTCAACAGCGCAGTGGTCCTTTTCCTGGTCCAAGAAGGTCGTGGCTGGGCTCTGAGCAGGTTCGTGTGCTTCTTCGAGGCCTTCCCAAGTCGTCACGATCGAAGCACTCAGATCCGGCTCCAACTGGAGCCGACCGACACTGTCGGACTGGAAGATGGACTCGAGGCCGGTCTCCATGACAGCAAGAGGCGCGTCCGTGGCGTCGCCGTCGCTCCCGGACGCCAGCAGCCCCGCCCAGTCGTCGGTCGCGCCGTCCATTCCGCGTTGCGCTGCGCTTGATGGCGATTTGGATGGCTCGGTTAACTTCCCTTCCCAGATGTCAAACGTCGAGTATTTTCGGAGCTGCTGGATATCCCTACTGGAATCAAGTTAGTTGACATCAGCATGTCCCAATTGTGCCAGTAAATTACGCTGGCAGTCAGCATGAAAGTCTCATTTGGCGACACGCAAAGATGCCAATCGCGCTAGTGGACGACCCCGAGGCGTTCGACGCCGCGCTGGCGCTCGTGGAGGAGCTTGGAGGCGCCGCCGACCTGTCGGAGAGGACCCTCGCCCATGCTATCGGTCCCAGTGACGATGACGGCGAGCTGCTGACGGCATCGCTCGTGGCGGTCGAGCTGCCGGGGTTGGAGGTGGAGGCGAATGGCTCTCTCGACAACCAGCCGGACCTGTACGAGGGCTTCGAGGCGACCGAGCAACTGCTCTCACCGTCCACTGATGGGACCTCAACTGAGAGCTGCGGGTCTTCTTCCTCTCCGGCTCAGACGCTCGCCCGGTCGACCCAACGGCCCACCAAGACGGCGAAGGCAAAGGCAACGAAGCCCAGGACGTACAACCCGAACCGGGCTCGTGACGAGGAAAAGAAGGAGCTGACGTACCTGCGCACCAAGGTTGTGGAGATGGAGCAGAAGCTAAGGGCGATGCAGGACGCTCAGCTCGCCAAGCAAGCGACCGTGGCAGACTCTTCGCATCGTTTCCCGCAGACTATTACGGAGGGTGGCAACCACGAGGGGGACTACTCCCTCTCCACTAGCTCTGACTGCGCACGCAACGTGTGGAAAGAGATGGCGAGCCACCAGCTCGAGCAGCGGCTGCAGTCGGAGCGGGAGAACCGGCATCTGAAGGCCACCCTCGAGGCGCAGATCAAGATCGCGCGGAGTCTCGAGAAGCTGCTCCAGAGTCGCGCCACCGCCAGCGTACGGTCTATGTCTGTTATGCAGGCGAGCTCAACGACGACTGACCGGATTGTGTTATGCTTCTACAGGCGATGGAGTCGTTCGGCAACTCGACGCGGTCGCGTCGCATCTACGCGTCTGGATCCGACCGCTCAGCCGCCTCCCGGTTCCAGGAGCTGCTTGATGGCGTGGACGAATCGCACAGCGAAGTCGACGCGCTCTTCCGCGCCAACGGACTGGCGACTATGGAGACGTCGTTCCGTGACGCCCAGATGCGCGAGGACACCGACGGCGGGCTGTACATGGAGATCTTCGCCAACAAGGTGCTGCCGTTCGGCATACGCGAGACCGGACACGCCGCCTGGCAGTACTTTGCGCACTCGATGGAGCACCTCCCCTTCCGCCTCATGTACCAGAAAAACCCGCAGGTTCGTCATGCGACCAGTGTGGTATTGGCGACGCTCTTGTCTGGCCTAATCGCGGCGGTGTGTTGATGCAGAACCTCGAGTGCACGGACGACACGGTCGTCCAGAGCTTCGGCATGGAGTTACATGCAAACGGCACCAAGGCCGACTTCCGTGTGAAGCAGATCCTGCGCCGATTTGTCGAGGACGAGCGCGAGGTAATTGTGTGGCGGTCGTTCATTGACCCGGTCGAGTTCTCGGGTGAGCCGCTGACGGGCGCCGAGTTCCTCGAGAAGGGATACATAGTAGTCAAGCGCGCCAAGTCGTCGTCCTCGGGGGACTTTTCGCTGCTCCAGTCGTGTTTCATCGTCACGCCCGAGCTGCCGATCCGCAGCCT
Organism: Phytopythium litorale; assembly: GCA_023338075.1. NCBI lineage: Eukaryota > Oomycota > Peronosporomycetes > Pythiales > Pythiaceae > Phytopythium > Phytopythium litorale. Next base: position 35,788 of record JAADYB010000147.1, read on the forward strand.
GAACGAGGGCGCCATCACCGGCGCGCTGACTGACTTTGTGCTGAGCGGCACGGCCGCTACGATCGCCGCGAGTCACCAGATGATCGAGAACATCCTCTTCGACCAGGTCATGAAGGCACGCAGCCGCGTCTGAGGCGGCTGGGAGGAGTCGGAGCTGCGGGGACTGGGATGCGAAGGAATGTGCTGCACATGGACGTGTTGGCTAGTGGTTGCGATGAAAGCAGCGTCCAAGAGGGGAGCGAGTGCATTGAATGGCGTCCAAGAGGGGAGCGAATGCATTGAATGACGTCTTGGAAGTGGTTGCAAAGTTCACGCACAACGCATACTGGTCGAGCCTATAGCGCCTACCTCTCTCACTATCAAATGAATCGAAAGCAGTCGAGGCTGGCAGGTCTCCGCGGTGAATGCGCACCGCTAGACAGCGCACGGCGAGTTGCCGCACGCTGCCAGTTGTTGACGAAGATGTCGGCGTCGCGGTAGGAATCGGACGCCAGACGAAGGGCAGCTCGACACATCGCTCGTTCC
>JAADYB010000148.1:0-36279 GCA_023338075.1 Phytopythium litorale
AACTCATTTGTTAGTTTTCAACTCACCGAGAATAACTTCGAAGCGTCTGTTTGGAAAACAAGGTGTGTTTGCTTCGAAATTTACGAACCAAGGTGGATCTTTTCCACACTGAGAACGCGTCAAATGCAACGTCCGGTTTTGGAAGAGTGCAAATATCTACATCGGGTTTTTGACATTTTACAATTCCTCTTGCCATTTGTAAGCATCGGGTTCACGATTTCATATATCTCGATTCGCAATCAATACTTTAATCAAGTCATATATCTTTGGCGGACAGTCCGCCGAAGCTATCGAGGTTGATATAGAAGATATATTGTTCTTTGTTTCAGTATCGAAGCAGGACTGGGATATTCGTAAAATGTAGTTTTCTGTAATATTTCAAGATGATGTCGACACCGTCGACGCAATCCTTGAAATATTTCTGTTTCGACAACATGAAAGTAAACTACAAAAATCTTTTACAAAATACAAGTCTATATTATCTTCTTTATGAATTTTTATCTTCGGTAGTGTGACTATCGAAGAAATATTTTAAACTTGTTTTTTTGTATGACCACGAAACATATTTTGTTCAAGTCAGAAATAGCTGTTTGCGTGATACACGATAAGCTTTTTCGCTACAATCTTCAAGTCATCCATCTTTTCGTAAACGAGCCGGAACCCGAGCCGAGCCGTAACCCGAGCCGTAACCCGAGCGATAAGCCCGATGTGGTCCACCCAACATCGAATTATGACGCTTGGCTTGAAGTCCTCCATAATGCATGGACAACGTGGCCGCGTTCGACGATGGCGGAGGGTGTCCTCGGCCCGGCAACACCCTCAGCAGGTGACGGCACCTTCTAGCAGTATCGACGCGTTGGTCGTCGCCTCCTCCGCGGCCGACCGTCGACTTGGATGAAGTCCTGACTGAGAACGCGTTTGATCCTATAATTTGGACAATATGCAGGATATGATCGCAATTAAATTCATGTTCGTAATAAAGCACGGTGCGAATCTCATTGATGTATTTCAAAAGTTGGTCCAACTCGACCTCTGGATACCATCCAAAGTGCAATTGCCAAACGGGAACATTTAGAAACGGGAAATGTGTCGGTACCGCAACGATACCGGTTGAACCGGTTTGATTGGAATGATGGTATACTCGTATCAATCTGCGCTGCAACATTGAAGCGATGCACATTATAGCCCGAAGCTGGTGGTGACGAAGCCCGTGGCGATGCGGGGCACACAAGCCTGCGCGAGCGGCTCGGCTGAGATGCTCGAGTCGGAAAAGGAGGAGGTGATCAGGAGGCCCGGTACTTGGGGCGTGAGATGGGTAGAGTGGCCGCGCGAGACTGATCGCTCGCCTCATGACCCCTCGAACGCCGGGAACTTGCAGATCGGGCACTCGGCCTTGCTGCGGAGCCACCTGTCGATGCAGTCCGGGTGGAAGTGGTGGAAGCAGCGCATCATGCGCACGGGCGTGTTCAGATCAAAGTCGGACAGGCACACGGCGCAGGTCGACGCCTCGGGCGAGCGCAGCATGCTCTCGCTGCTCAGGGCGAGAGAACGACACCAGTCAGTCACCCGCTCGTCCCGCAGCATCACAAGGTGGACAGCAACACACGGCACATGCCTGACGGGGATGATCGGTAACCGGCCGATCTGCTCCATCGTCGCGCCATCCTTCTTGCGCGCATTCATTTCCTCGAGCCGCATTAGTCGCTCGTAGTCTATATCGCACGGAAGCACACAATGCCTATCAGCACGAGGACCCGAGGCGATAGCTCGCACGCATGTGGTCAGCTCGACGAGGTACCATTGCTGTCAAAGTCGCGGTTGCTGAGCAAGAGCTGCAGGGTCTCGCGGTCGAGCTGCTCGTAGATGGCGCGGCTGATTCGTAGCACGTTGGGTCTCGGCGGCAGCGCTTGCTGCTGCAGGTTCCGTCCCCGGTCCCGCCCAAAGATGGCGAGCTCCAGCAGCGATATCAGCGCGTAGACCCCGAGTGGGAAGACTGGCGCCGTGGCATCCCGCCACGCACGCACGCACGCACATACACACATACACACATCAGGCTCTCAAGGAAGCGATTGATCTGCTGAGAGGAGGTAGACGCGGCCAGCTAGATCAACCGACCGACCGATCGACCGTTCGACGTACGAGCCATGAGCAACGAGAAGGACGTGTGCGGCACGACGTACACGGCGAGCGCGGCGATGGGCACCGCGAGGCCCGCGGCCAGCACGAGCACGCCGCTCGGCGCTCTCCATGTCGCCCGCATGGTGTTGGCGTATTGGTTACACGACGTGAGACAGCGTGTGGGAACCCCAGAAGACGAGGGTACATTGTTGTATCCCTCGCACCGTGTCGGTTGTTCAAATTTATATTAGGGTTACACCTAGGTGTTGCACGACACTGCAAGCGACACCAGTCCCGAGGATTCGACCGCAATGCCGATCTGGGGTGCCTTTCCGTGCCAGCAATGTTTCATGCCTGGTGTTCGTTCGCGTCGGCTGCACTGCACGCGATGCAGCTGCCGCCATCCGGGCTGCAGCGCACGTGACTTGCTGTTGACCTTCCAGCTGCAAGGCAGTGGGTTACAGTACATACCCCCCCCCCTTGGAGACGTCCAGTTGTTTGGATTGGTTCGCTGAAGCCAGGCGTAACCACACCGTTTTGCACCTGCGCAGAATAAGAGCGCAGCTGTCTCACCAACTTGTTTGAACTATGTGGCCACTGCGTCGTCCGCACGTAACCCCCGAGATAATCTTCTTCGCGGCGATTTACGCCACGATCGTCCGTTTTTTACTCCGTTCTCTTGCCATTCGATGCGTCTGTTTGTCGCCTTGTTCTCTTTTTTGGTGCAGAGATGCAGCAAACCGATTACATTTTATATAGTATATATTGCCTAATATGATATACATTGAATGAAGATGATTCCTGATGAATCACTCATAAACCGATACACATCAACAATTAGTACAAATACCTCAGCGCGTATTCCGACTCCTTTCTGCACCGGGACGCCACGCCCCCTCCCCATTCCTCCCCCTCGTTTTTCCCGCGCCGGCCGGCGGCCACTTTCCTTCGTCGAGAACCCAGCGGAGCCGGCTTTCTTCGACGCCTCCAGTGCCTGCCTCGAGGTCTCCTTCTCCCGAGGTCTCCACGCTCCGCCGCCCACCCGCGCGGCCCCCGTCCTCTCCCCCTGCAGGCGTCGCAGCTCGACCCGACGCCCGGCTCGGCGCGTCCTCCTCCCCGACCGCCAGTGCACTCCTAGCGCCGTCCCGAGAGAAGCAGTATCATCATGAGCGAGAACCGCGAGTACAAGCTGGTGCGTCGCGCGCACCCGAGTGGAGAAGTTGGTGGCCGATCGGAGGAGCTGACGCGCGTATGATGTGTGTGGGCGTAGGTGGTGCTGGGCAGCGGCGGCGTCGGTAAATCCGCGCTGACGATCCGCCTGGTGACCGACAACTTCCTTGAGGACTACGACCCGACCATCGGTACGTCGACTGCGGAGGAAGAGGCTGGAGCAGCGAGACTGACACGCGTGTGGCGAACAGAGGACAGCTACCGCAAGCAGACGACCATCGACGGCACGCCGGCGCTGCTGGACATCCTCGATACGGCCGGGCAGGAGGAGTACACGTCCATGCAGGACCAGGTGCGCGTCGCGGTCAAGCATGCCGACCCGTCGTCTCCAACGGGGAGCGGTACTGACTGCGTTTGAATTCTGGCAGTGGATGCGCGAGGGCAAGGGCTTCCTGCTGGTCTTCAGCGTCACGAGCCGCAGCTCGTTCGATGACATTTCGTCGTTCAAGGATAAGATTCTCCGCGCCAAGGACGTCGACAGCGTGCCGATGTGAGTCGTGTGGAGCGTTGGTGGCCATTCTCGTGGTCCGTCCAGGGTCTTAACGCGTCATGTGGTGCGGGTGTGCTCTCGATAGCGTCCTCGTCGGCAACAAGTGCGACCTGGAGAGCCAGCGGCAGGTGACGACGGCCGAGGGCAAGGAGCTCGCGCGCCGATGGGGCTGCGCGTTCATGGAGACGAGTGCCAAAGAAAGAGTGCGTGCCGCTCCAATCGTGCCTACTCCGTGCTGACTGTGCCCAGGAACGCGTGCCCTAACACCCCTGCTTTGGCATCGGCAGATACTGAACGAGGAGTGCTTCTACCAAGTGGTGCGCGAGATCCGGAAGGCGGAGCGCCCCGTGCGCGTCGCACCCTCGGCCCCGGCGCCGAAGCCGGTGAAGAAGTCGGGCTTCAAGTGCACCATTCTATAGAGCACTGCCAGCCCTTCGACGTCGATTGGCCCCCCCTCCCCGCGCGGCTCCCCCCCCCACGCCCACGCCCAGCCCCTCCACTCTCCCTCCCTCCCTCCCTCCCGTTGTGAGTCTGCATTTCGCTCTGCCAGCCATTCAATGTGAAGCTTTCCCCCCCTCCCAACAAACAATCCACCCCGCACTGCATACCGATTCGGTGATGTCTGCACACATCCACGCCATTCTTATCCGCCCGCCGTCTTATTCCCGAGCCGGTGGTGATGAAACGCATTAGTAGCACCAGTCGCCACCGAAACAAAATGATACGTGGCAACCATTCCGTTTTCTTATCCGACACTCCCAAGTGCTTCAAGTGTCTCCATGCAGTCGGCGATCGAGCTGTGGATCCGTTCTCTTCGCGGTCCTTCGCTCGGGACGCGCTTTGCTGCTCGTGGGCTGCTGCCGACTCCGATCGTGGTCTTGTACACATACAGGCAAGTATCCTCTTTCTTCTCTAGTCTGCCGACCGACTGAGCGAGGAGACAGAAGCTGGAGGCAGCTGGCTGTTCAATGGCTCAGGCACGCCCTCCACGTGACATCCTCCCTCCGTCCACACAACTGCCGAGATCAACATGCGCCACGCCAACGCACTCACCACCGCCACCACCGCCCTTTCCACACATAGAGTAACACGCGCTTCGCCTCACGTCGAGATGCCCGAGAGGAACTTGACGCGGTAGTTGACCAGGCCAGGCGGCGCATTCGGAATGTACTGCGACAACCACGACACCATCTCGGCTTCGGACGCTCCGAAGTCGTCGCGGAACACGCGCAGCAGCCGCGGCACCGTCACCTCGCCAGCCTTCTCGTCGATATGCACATGGCGCGCACAATACTTCTCGACCTGCTCCTCCAGCTCCGTGTCGGTGCGGCCAGGCTTCAGAATCGGGGCCTCCTCGGCAGCCGGCACAGGCTCCGCGCAGTCAATCAGCACGAGCAATGATCGCGGGTCGCGAATGTGCAGCCGGAAGTGCAGCTTCGGATCCTGCGCCTGCAGCTGCCGCTCCCAGTAGTTGGACGGTGGCTTTCGGTTGCAGCGCAGGATGCCGTGCTTGATGTCGCCCAGCGTGAAGTCATATCCGCCTGTAAATCATTTAAGCCCAGAGAACCAAACACAGTTAGAACCTTGCCAGCACTTTGCATGCAGCTGAGCATCCGACGCAGACGTACCGATCGAGTACGCTACGTCCTTCTCGAACGCCTTGTACTGGCCGGGGTTCTGCGGCGACCCGAACTCGATGAGTCCGTGCAGGACCATCGTGTTGTAAATATTGATGAAGAAGGGCTGGCGCTCGTGCTTGGGCAAACTGCCAATGTCCACCTTCTGTAGTCGCGCCACCAGCTTCAGGAATCGGCGGTACTTCCGGCACAGCGGCGTGTCATACATGTCGTCGCCGATTGTGCTTGAACTCTGCTCCAGCTCGCTCATCGACCGGAAACTGCCGGACAAACTGGTGCCCTGGGGTCGGCTCGACGAAGGAAAGCCCGTGGAGAATCCGCGCGGGAAGGCTTCGTGCGCCTGAAGCTCGGCGATCTTTTCGCGAACCTTTAGACACGCTTCCATCGGCCCAAGCGGCTCCGTATCGTTGCAGATGTACTTCATGTTCAGGGGCGAAAAAAGCTCGTCCACTTGAAAGCGCAGGTAGGTGGAGCCCGACTTGAGACTCGGCTTCACCGGGTTCTCAGCGTACACAAGGATCAAGATGCCCGTCTCCAGGTACTTGGCCACGATCTCGGCTGCCTGTTCTTCAGTCTTGGAGAACTTGTCCTTCAGGGTCTGCAGCAAGTTGTATGCCGAGACGCACGCCGAGTACGTCGTGAATAGACCGACGCGCACGTCCGCCACCTTGATTTGCGCCCGTAGCTCATCTGCGAAGGAGTCACCCAACGGGTCTGCTGATTCATCGCCACCTTCGCCACCAACGAGGCTGTTGAACTCGCTGCTGTTCTGCTGGCGCATCACAGGCGCAGACTCCACCGACAACCCGATCGCAACCGACGCAATCGCCGAGCTGCGCAGCATGCCACGGTCTGAGGCAGCGTAGTTTCCGCGGTCCGAGGAAAAGTTCATCCCAGCGTTGCTCGAACCATCGCTTCTGCTCGACATGGGCGAGCCGCGGTCAGCGTCGCTGCCGGAGTACCCATCGTTGCTGGTTCCGCCGCCGTGGCCTCCAGTAGGAGCCTCGTTCGGGTTGCGACGCCGCTGGGTGGGGGATCCAGCGGCACCCTGCGCGTTACCAGCGCCGCCACCATACAACGAGGGCTGGTGCAGCTTGGCCTCAAGCTCCAGCGCCTCCTGGAACTCGGCGACGTGCTCCGACAGGAACGCCTGGATCGGCGCCTGCACAAACGGGAACCGGCAAATGTCCTCGATCGACGGTCGCTTCGAGGCGTCTTGCTGCAGCATGAGCTGCACCAGAAGACGCAGTTCGCGAGAAAACGTCGGGTAGATGGGCGGGAAGTCGCCCTTGCAGATCTTGGTGAAGATCTCCGGCAGCGTCGACGCCTCAAAGGGTCGGCGCAGCATGATCATCTCGTACAAAATGCATCCAAGCGACCAGATGTCCGACTTTTTGCCGTACGGCTCGCCGCGACAAATCTCGGGCGACATGCTCTCGGGCGTGCCGCACGCCGTGTTGGCGGTGTCGTCGCCCGCGAGCGCCTTGGAGATGCCAAAGTCCCCGAGCTTGACCACGTTCCGGTGGGTGAGGAACACGTTCTGCGCCTTGAGGTCGCGGTGCAGCACGTTCTTGCCGTGGATGTACGCCACCGCAAGCACGAGCTGGGCGAACCAGCTCATGATGACAGGCTCCGGGAACGGCCCCATCTTCTCTCGAGCGCGCAGCTTGACGAGCTGGCGCAGGTTGCCGCCGTCCGAGTACTCCATGACGATGTTGAGTTCGTCGTCGGCCAGGAAGTGGTCGTAGAAACGCACGATGTTGACGTGGTACAGCGACTTGAGCAGGATGACCTCGTTGTCCGCCTGCTTGCGGCCGTTCTCCGAGATCTGCGTGAGCCGCACGCGCTTGACAGCGACGACGGCGCCGTCGACCTTCCGGCGCGCGAGCACCACCGTACCGTGCGTCCCCTTGCCGATCGTGCGGATGACCTCGAGGTCCTGCCACATGGACTTGTTGGACGAGTACTCGCGGCGGCGGCCGAGCCACACGTGACGTACGAGCGTCTTGGCCGTGTTGACCTGGATGGGCTTGATGAGGTAGTCCTTGGCGCCCTTACTGAGGCAGGACGTGACGACGTCCATCTCTTCGTTGCTCGAGGTCATGACGATCGGGAGGTGGCCCAGCAGCTGGCTGTGCTTCTTGATCTCGTCCAGCAGCTCGATGCCCGTCATGACCGGCAGCATCACGTCGCAGAGCACCAGGTCGAAGCGCGCGTGGTCGCGCAGCAGCGCTTCGAGCGCCTGGCGGCCATTCTCCACGGCTAGCACGCGGTAGCGGCACGACTTGAGGATGTCGATCGTCGCGATGCGCGTGAACTCGTCGTCCTCGACCACGAGCACCGTCACCTCGGACGGGTCCATCGCTCTCCACTCGTCTCGCTTCTCTCTTCGTCACAGGGAGGGAGGGAACCTCCGCGGCGTCGTCTCCTTCGCCGCCTTCTCGCGGTGCCTTCCGCGCGCAGGAAGGGAAAGTGCGCCGGGCCTTTCTACTTGTTCACGAGCGTAGCGGAGACCGCTAAGCGCCGGAACCTCGCGAGTGGCGGGGCGGGAGCAGAGGGGAGGGCCGGGCGGCTCTTGTTCTCTTCTCGGCGTCTCGCGTCTGCTTCTCTTCTCGGCACCTTCTCGCGTCTGCTTCTCTTCCCGTGGCCGCCGCCTGGACGCGACGAACCCACCAAACGACTCAAATCCAACTAACACTGGCGGGCGGATGGCCGCGGACCGGGAAACACTTGAATTCAGTATGCGCGAGGTCCAAGGGCGGTCTCGAAAAACCGCGCAGGAGGTCGCCCCTTCCAAATCTCGCAGAAAAGACCATCACTCTGACGAACGAGGTACTCTGACGCCCCGAACAGGTGCGAGGCATCGCGCGCGCTGATTGGCCAGCGCGGATCCCAGCAAACGAGGCATAAATTTAGACAATATGCACGGTACGCGACGCATTCGCATCGACAGCGCTCATGTCGGTCGGCGCCAAGCTGCCAGGTGCTGCTCACCCTCGACGACGAGTCCACCCTCGACGACGAGTCCACCCGACCCGGCGCGTCCGCGAAGCGCTTGGTCCAAGGCCTCGCTGAGCCGCGAGCGGTCATTGTCGCGCACGCTCGCGAGCAGCCGGTCGTCGCTCTCTTCCGGCGTGTTGAACGCGATGGGCACGCCAAGCTTGCGCTGCGATGCAGCAGCGGCATGTTGAGGCCCTCTGGGCAGCTCGGCGTCGAGTTCCACGGTAAACTTGCGGTGGATGTCCTCAAACGCGAGGCGCGATTACTTCGACGAAAGGTGCGTGCTGGAGGAAGTTCGTTCATGCCGTGCTTGCCGGTGTGCGTGGCGTGCGCGAGCACGAAGCTGAACCGTGTTGCGCGCGGCACGCTCGATAGCCACGCATTGTTCATCTGTGCCGGCACAGCGGATGCGGTTGATCTCGGCGAAGAAGCGGAGGCCACCGTCGCACGAGAAGACTCGGTATGGCGCCACTAGCTTGCCGAATGTGGAGTCGTCGTTGGCCATGTTGATGAACACGTCCGAGGCACCTTGCCCAGGTACTGCTCGATCGATCACGCTCGAAGCGAATATGGACAGCGCGGGTCCCGGCTTGTCCTTGGGCAGCAGCAAGTCGTCGTTCTGATCAATCTCGCGGATGCCAGGGGCTGCTCCGGTCGAGCCACTCGCGAATATGGCTGGGCGTGACGACCAAGACCAGGCGGCCTGTCAACGCTCGTTGTAGCGCGACCCAGAGGCCGTGCATCCATGATTGGTAGCTTGCCGCAAGCGCCTCGTTAGTGGCGACCTCGCATCCGCCGACGGCATCCATGATCGGAAGCGTGCCGCAAGCGCCAGCAAGTCGAACGAGGAGCCGCGAGTGCATGCTGTTTGTGAGTTCTTGGCGCATTGAAGTCTCACGGAAATGACACCAAGAACTCACAAACAGCATAAGCTCTTGAAGTTGAACCACGGACCATTCTGGTCGCGTCCCACAGACGCGACCGGCGCGTGATCATGGTGCTTGGCGCATCTAGCAATCTTCAAGCTGGACAGAGACGCAGACGAGTCGTTCGCATGCATATCGAGGCGGCATGGCGAGCCCGATGGGGACCGACGGCCCTCATGGAGATTGTTCGGTCGTCAATACCCACTGGCGGCTTCTTCATCCCTGCGGACTTTGATCCCATTCGCTCATTTGACAGCGCGAAAGCGACGCGCATCCGCGATGCAGCTGTCGAGCGGCAAGAGGCTGGTGGCGTGCGAGACTCCCTGGTCGAGTCGCCTCGTGCTCGCACCCATAGCCCTGGCCCAAGCGTGTCAAAGCGACGCTTGGCGTTTGGGTCCGCGCGTGTGAGGGCACGCGTGAGGTTGTGAAGCAAGATCGATCGATGTCCAGCGGTTTTGTTGTCGAGGATGCGAGAGCGGGCAAAAGAACTGTATTTTTCTCGGACTGGGGTCCTGCCTGGCCGCCGTCCACTTCGATCTGCATTGCGCAAGATCATTCGTTCCAACGCTTTGATCACCAGAATCGTCGCTTCTAGAAGGCGTCGCCTCAGCCGCAGAGCACCTTTGGACGCCTGAAAAGGAGGAGGCAGCACACGACCGCTTGGGAAAACCGCCTTGGTGGTCTCTTTGTGATGCTGGGTGTGTTCCCCGGCTGGGAATCGACTCGCGAGCGCTTTGTTAGCGTGCAGATGCTTCTTCTCGATGGCGAGCGCTGTGGCTTCCCCATGACTTCACGCTGTCGACTGAATGTTGCTTGACGCCAGTCTCGCGTTCGCCATTGAGATGCGCTCGGTTTGCTCATTATACTGTGCAGCTAGACCATAGAGTGCTCCAGATATCCTCAGCGTTGTTCAGTGTGATGATCAAGGTGCAACAGTCACCTCTGTGATGCAGCTCTCGCCCGCACGCTCTTCGAGGCGGCCTCCGCCCCAGCTCGCCGCAGAGCTTTCGCCTCGGACGAACGCACGCGCTGGAGGAGGGCGGCGTTGGTCAAACCCACGTGCGAGTGGGCGGCTCGCATGGAAGCAATCATACATATATATATATTGTTTTCCGCCTCGTCAATTCAGCGGCCAGTGTTTTCGATCAGAAACCCGCGCGCGCGGCTTTTCAAGCAGCGAACACGTGTGACCAGCCCAATCAAATCTTCAACAGGCGCACATGCCCACCCACCCGGTGTAACGGAGGAGAATCCACTCTTGGCGCAAGAATCAGCAGGCAAAACGCTCCCCTACCCGCGAGAACGATGATCAACAGCCAGGATACGTACGCGCGATTTAAACGCGCGCGGCCTGTGATTGGCTCAGGAGGCGCTTCGTGCTCCTGATTGGCGCGGTGGGTCTCGTTGCGGTTACACTTGGGCAGCCAATCAGCTCCGGGCAAGCATAAAACTGTCTTGTTAAACGTGACATTACACGCCGCGTCATGGTGGTGTGTGTGGGGGGGGAGGCTGTCCATACAAAAAGTAGGACAAAATGCGCCGACCCCGAGACCGAGAGGCAAAACTCTTCGCCCGTCCTCCGTCGAGATCCTACCCCTATCTTGTTGACGTGCGTCACTCGATGGGTTCTTTGGCGTTTTGTAATGCGCGAAAGCAGTACCGTCGTCGGCACTGCAAAGTACGGTACATCCTTTTGTTGTTGTTTCTCGAAAGGCAATCGATTTCGAATTTCCATGCCTGCGGACGGTACGGTAATAGTTTTCGAGGCGGCCGCTGTGAATCCCAATCGTCTTGGTTCAGCAGTTCGATGGCTGCTTGGATCTCGGTAGAGGGGCGTCTGCCGAAAAGAAATGTGCCAAACCCCGCGTCGTCTGTGACGCCCGCTATAAAAGCGTGCTCCCCAACTGTAACAAGACGCAGCGCGTGGCTATGAGGGCGACCGATGTCCCCACTGTAAATTGGCCGCGCTCGCGTCGACGTGTCATGCCGTCTGGTTCCCGCAGGTGGAACACGTACCGGTACAGTCGGTCGCTGCAGTATCAATCAGTGAGACATATAAATATTGTAAAAGAACTGCATTTAACAGAGCAAAACAAAGTCTCTGTGGTGTCATGGGTGGTGTCATGGCACGACGAAATAAACGAGGCTACCAAACCATAGAGAGATGAGATCCACTTGAACCTAATTGTCGCCCGAATTCCAGGCGCATTCTTCTATCCTTTCATGTAAAAGTGCCGTAAATGACCAGGAGGAGCCGGTAAAACGGACCCCATCCCCCACAACGCTGTGATGCGCCTGTCACGAGATGCTCCCGTGCACTGTGCCCAGCGCTGGCTAAAAATACCAGGCGCAGCCACAAACCTCGCCGTTTTTCGCCCGTAAATCCTCGTTGAGGTTCCAGACAAATCGTGGGCAGGCAGAAGAGGCCGGACCCCGGCGGTTTCACCTCCTCCTTCCTCATCGTTTTGTCCGGGGGCGGGGATCTGCGCGGCTCGTTTCACACGCATACAAACCGCAGGTCGAAACTGATTATTTGGACTCGACATTTTACCGCTCCGTCAGCCAAAACACATGGTCTGTTCCCATACAAACGCCAAGCGATGGACTCCCCTCCTTTTACGCCAGCTGGCCTGTGATTGGCCGTCAACACGCCGTTCCTTCCACGCTTTATTGCTTTGTTGGCACTAAAAATAAGAAGCGAAAAGGGGAGTCCTATTGTTCCTCCCCCTCTCCCCAATTTCAACTACAACGCCAACGGCGTTCAGGTGCCTCGGCGTTCCTGTTCGGCCGCGGTCTCCAGCGCCGCCGCCTCCATGCGGGTGAAAATGGACGCGCCAAGCCGCTCGACCACCTTCATTGTTGAATCTGCCGGCCCGAGCGCACTCGACTCGAGCCTCCGCCCCGCCCCGCCCCTGCCCACAACCTTTCGCCCCCTTCGTGCCACTCCGACGCGTTTTTCTCGCGTCTTCGACTTGGCTCTTCTCTGCGGCATCTGTTCGTGTTGAGAAGCTCCCCAACAGTGCGTAAGCCGCCTGCTTCCTGCTGCTCGCGCCGACCGGAGTGTTGGTCCCTGCGCGACGAATCTGCGAGACGCTGGACGTCACTTTGGCTTTTCCCCGCGCGCCGAGCGAGCCCGACCGCGTTGAACCCGCGCCAGTAGAAGATCCGATCGCCTGCCCGCCCGAATGAGTGCGACGGTTGCCCAGTACCCCGTGGAGCCGCGCGTGGCGCGCTCGCGCCTGGTGGACGACGTGTCGCCGGTCAAGCGCGCGCGCTCGGCGCCAGGCGCGGCCTCGAGTGTCAACCCGGCGGCTTCGGTTTCCGCCGCCGCCGGTGAGGAGCGGTTGGCGCTCGTGCTCGACATGGACGAGTGCCTGGTGCACAGCAAGTTCTACAGCGAGGTCGAGTACCGCCAGAGCGAGTACCGCCCGAGCGAGCTGCGTGAGTACGCCGACTCGTTCGAGATCGAGATGGACGACGGCGAGCGCGCGGTCGTGTACAAGCGGCCAGGGCTCGACGCGTTCCTGGAGGAGGCGAGCAAGCACTACGACGTGTACGTCTTCACGGCGGGGCTCGAGGCGTACGGCAAGCCCATCCTGGACGCGCTGGACCCGAAAGACACGCTGTTCGCCGGCCGGTTCTTCCGCGAGTCGTGCGCGCAGCGCAAGGGTATGTTCCTGAAGGACCTGCGCGTCGTTCGCCCGGACCTGTCTCGCGTCATCCTGGTCGACAACAACCCGGTGTCGTTCCTCATGCAGCCGAGCAACGGCATCCCCGTGCCGAGCTTCTACGACGACGCCGCCGACCGGACGCTCGAGTCGCTGACGAAGGTCTTGGCCAGTCTCCGCGAGGTCGAGGACGTGCGGCCACGCCTGCACCAACTCTTCCGCCTCGCCGACCTCCTCGCGGAGCACCAGCGGCTGATCCTCTCGTGAACGAGTCCGAGTCCGAGACCGAGTCCAAGCTAAGACGCTCGCAGCCCCGAGCTGCGCCGTTGGGTGTGCCCAGACCGCCCGCGTGCTGTACCAGTAGAAGTCCTGTCGTCAGTAAGAAGCACGCGAGTCCATGTCGAGCAAGTAGTGCGTGTATATTGTGTATTACCTACGTAGATGTAGTATATTTACTCGTAAACCAAAGCGAGGCGCGATGGCGAGCCATGGGAAACACCACAAATATACTTTTATCAAGTCCAATGCGTCCGTCACCTCCAACTTGGAGGCTCGAGCGAGAGCTGAGAGCTGAGAGCTGAGAGTCGAGAGCCGAGAGCCCCATCATGCCGCCCGTGCTCGTCCAAACGTACCGTAAGCGGCTGGCGGGCGGGCGGCTCCCATCAACCCGTGCGTGAGCGGGATGTGCTCCTGTTCGCCGGCGATCTTTCGGCTGCTACCGGCGAAGATGCTGGTTTCACTATGCGCGCGGCGGGACCTGCGCCGTTTGACTGGGACAGCGAGAAACGCGCGGAAAATCGACCAGTTGAGCCTGATCAGTGGACACGCCGGCGCTCATGCTGGCGGTCTTCTCCGGCCTTCGACGCGGCGGCGGCGGCGTCACCCTTGGTCCAGCCGCGCGTCCATGGCGCCTTCAACGCGTTCACCACGCGACGCATAAGGAGGGGAAGTACCGCGGCCGCCAGAAGTACAAGGCCACCCGCCAAGGACGAAAGAAGTGCGTTGCTCGTTCGGAGTGCGACGGTTCGCCCCCCGTTTTTCCCGTCGAGACGCACGCGATCCACTCGCACAACGTATGGGACCCCTCTCATTCACCGCGTGCGCCGCTTCAAAGTCAAGCGCCCCCTCATCTCGCAACGCACCTACCTTCTCAACAAAGTACACACCGTACACTTAATCGAGACAACACGGTCCGACACAGTCGGTCGCCACTCCCTCCAGCCCAACACTCCGACCAGAGTCGAGCACCATGTCGGGCCGGACGTCGCGCCGGTCGCAGGCCGCGGCGCTCGCGGCGGACGCGGCGCCCGCCGTGCCCATCGCCGACGTGCGCACACGCAAGTGGACCAAGCAGCCGCGCGCCGTCGGCCACCTGACGCTCTGGAAGTGGGTCCCCGGTGCGTTCCTCTCGCTGCTCCTCGCCACGGTCACCGCTCTCGACGCGCTGACGCGGACGCTGCCGACGCCCCGTGCTCGACCCGGCTGCCCGCGACGCGCAGACCAGGAGGTAAGGCGGTCCGGCGCTGCTTTCGCCTGACGCACGCGCCGCTGACGCGTGCTACTCGCCCCGCCCTTGCGTGTCGCGATCGGCTCGCCCCGTGGCGTGCGGCGCGCTTCTGCTTTGCCAGGCACCGACCGAGGCGCTGCAGAAGGGCGCCTTCAAGAAGACCAAAGGTGCGCGCAGCCAGCCGGAGATCGCCTCGCATCCACTATGCCCGCCCGCGCTCTCCCGCGGGAGCATGTTTCTGCCGCTCAAGCTCTCGAAGAGCTTGAGCTCTCGGGCAATGACGGCGGCGCTTGCTTTTCAGTGACAACTCACAAGTGTCACTCTGTGTGTCTTTGCGGCCGCGATGGGCTCGGATGGACACCCACAGGCCGCAAGCGGCAGCCGTTTGAAGTCGGCCGCATGACCCGCAGCGTGCGGCAGCACCTGGATGCGCCGCTCGAGCTGCTCAACGAGTACCCGCTGCTCCGCGTCCGTGACTTGCTCGCTTCCGATGCACTGCGTCGACACGCCGCGGGTCCTCTAACACGCTCGTATGTGTTACGTGGTGATGCCTTGATACCGCAGCACTCGTCCAGACATTCGTCGACCGCTTCCTCGCCTGCGCCTCACGTCGCGTCAACCTCTCATGCGGCCAAGAAGACCCTCCAGGGCCCGCCCGTGCCGACCTCAGAGCCCGGCAATCCAGCGCAGCAACCCGATGCGCAAGCGACGGAGACCACTGCGGTTGCTGGCACTGCAGCGGCACCATCGACGGTGGCCGCGGCTCCGCCTGCCATCGACACCGCTGCACCCAGTGCTGCGTCATCTGCTGCGCCGAGCTCCATGCCCATGATGCCACTGCCGCCCGATGTCGCTGGCACCATGTTGTCGGCCATGGTTTCGTCCGACGAGCAGCTGGAGATGGCGCTGGACGACCTGCCTATGCTCGACGCCGACGAAGACATTTTCAGCGCGCCGTTCCTGTCGGCGGCGGGGCCAGTGGTGCCGTCGGTGCCTGTCCAGCCGTCTGCTC
Source organism: Phytopythium litorale (assembly GCA_023338075.1). Lineage (NCBI taxonomy): Eukaryota > Oomycota > Peronosporomycetes > Pythiales > Pythiaceae > Phytopythium > Phytopythium litorale. Next base: position 15,589 of record JAADYB010000148.1, read on the forward strand.
CCGCCCCAGACCCGTCGAGCAACGCGAACTCGGCCTCGAACAGCGCAAGCCAAAGCGGACAAGACGAGGACACCAACACGGCCGACGACTCGAACGAGTCGGCCTCGGACGACGACGACGGGTCCGCCAACTCGGCCTCCGCCTCGCCCGCACCCTCGCCTTCGCCAGCGACATCGCCGATGCCGTCCCGCTCGCCGTCTCCGTAGCTTGTGGAGACGCGGCACAAGGTTCCCATGCAAGTTTGTCGAGGCGATGGGTAGTCACGCGACGCCTGGTGGAATAGAAAGCGTTGTGTGCGTGCATGTTGTCAAATGTACTGAGCCATTGGTTGCAGCCTACTTCCGCAGCATCTTGCGGGACAAAGCCTGCAGGTGCGTGATGTCCTCTTCCTGTGCACCCCCAGACAACAATCCCAAGTCAGACAAGAGGCGCATCCAACGTCAAACGCAACAAGCTCCAACCCACCGGCTCGCCGAAGCGCGGGTTGTGGCGCATCAGGTACTTGGCGAGGTGGTTGAGAGGGTTGACTTGGTCCGCATCCTCTTCGCCCTCCGCCTCGCGAAGTCGGATGGCTGCCACAGCTTTCAGCAGGTGTACGACTCCTATGCAAGGCCCAATTGAATCAGTCATCGATCGACTGCGGTGGTGCCCGAGACAGTATCAGCGGACCTGGAACGAGCACGGGAACGAGTCGCTCGACCATGTACTCCGCCTCGGCGGCATCCGCGCCTTCCTTTGTCGCGTTCTCGAGCAGTGCGCGCAGGAACTGCGTCGACGCCGCCTCTTCTTCTGCTCGTGCCATTGCTGACTCGCACTCGCCAGAGCCCTTCCAAGTGGGGGAATGAGCGAGGTGAACTGCGAGCGGAAACAGCGACGCTGCCATCTATTTTTACGCTGGGTGTGCTGCTGTTCATGGAGATGCTTGTGAGAACCTGTGGTGGTTCCCAGTTCCATGAAGACATGGGCACCTCATCCCGACAAGGCGCCATGTCTACCAGAACGGTACGAATGGATGGTGCCAGATCGTCAGCCAGCGCTTCTTCGGGTCGATGACAACGAAGCACGAGTGAAGGGGCGACGCGTTCTTGAACAGCGAGCGGGCGTCGCCACTGGCTGGGTCGAGCGCATACACGTGCGAGGTGACGTCGATGACAGTCCGATCGGCCGTGTTCTTCTTGACGGAGACAAGTGCCTTGTATAGCGTCCGCGTCGCATCTTCGTACGGTCGCACGCTGTCGTCGGACTGGCACATGGGCCCGCCAATGACGAGCGCGCGGAAGAGCTGGAAGATGAACTCTTCCTGGTCGTCGTCGCGCGCGAACAGGTCGCTGTGCTGCGAGTCCGGATTGAGCAGCATCTCTCGGAGCAGGTCGCTGACGGTGCACCCATCGAACGTCTCGTCGAAGCACCGGCGCACCGATCCGTCCTGGCCGACAATACCTGCCGTCACCAGCCGATCAAAGAACTCCATGCTCATCACCGAGGTATGGAGCCGACTCCATCGAGCGCTGCTCTCTTTCGACGTCTCCGACGGGAGCTACACATGTCATGTCATCCATCGACGTGAGCATCAGGACGAGGGAGACGAGCGCAATAGCCAGCACGACGCACATCCAAAAGCCCACGGACTGCGTCGTCCCGAAAGAAGTCGCGGATGAGCGCTCGTTCGTCCTCTTCGCTCGCGACACGTCGATGGACCCGGAAGCGCAGCAGCTTGAGGCGGTCGCTCAGGTTCCACTGCAGCAGCCGCTGGCGAAGCTCAAAGTCGCCCTTCAGCGCCGGGATCGCGTCCGGCAGGTGCTCCGCCACCGCCAGCGCGTCCTCCGCCCACTGCTCTTTCTCCATCGACTGCGGCTCCCCGCTCATGGCTCCAACGCGTCGGCCAGAACTGGGAATGAGCTCCTGACCGGGCGGAAGGACTCGAAAGGTCGCCGAACCGAGTGGCTACATTTGTTCAGTCTGTTTGAAAGGATTCATTTGGACAGAAGGAATCACAAACACTCTGATTATGAATACTAGTACATATAGTCCATTCGGTAGGTTCAGTCGGAGCCAAGGGAAGGCAAACGCACACATTGCTGGACGGCGACGAGAATGGCGCGCACGTCTGCTGCCACGGCGTCGGTACGCGCCAGTGCGTGCTCACGCCCGACCTCTGGGTCGGCTGGTTGCGGTACTAACTGCTAACTTGCGGGGGTGGCTGGTTCCGTGCGCAGATCGTGGCCGAGGTGGTCGGCACGGGCTGCGACGGCACGGAGCCGTCCTTGCTGCTGACGGTGCGCCGCCACGGCGTGTACAGCGCCGACGCCACGGTGATGGCGCGGCTACTCTTCAACTGCGGAGAGGGCACGCAGCGGCTCTGCGGAGAGAACGGCGTCAAGCTGCGCTCGCTCGACACGGTCTTCTTCACGCGCTTCGACGCCAAGGTGCGTTGGCAAAGCGTCCAATGCATGTCTTGCGGTCGGTAGGGTCTAACGCGGGGGGTGAGTGCAACGCGCAGGCGGTCAGCGGAGTGCCGGGCGTCGTGTTCTCGCTTGGTGGTCTAGGTGCCCCGCGCCTGCGGCTTTACGGGCCGGAAGGGCTCGCGGGCTTCCTCACCGCCATCCGCAGCTTTGTCAGGCGCAAGTACCCGGAGATCGAATGCGTGCACATCACAGCAAGTGCGAAGGATGAAAGCCGCGGCTGCGGAAATGCTGCCGCGGAAAATGGGAACGAGGCGCAACGTCAAGACTGGCCAAGTGGCGAGCAGCTGGTGGATGACCACGCGCGTATCGCCGCCTTCGTCCTGCAAGCTTCGTCGGCAGAGGACGACGAGCATTCGCCGGCACTTTGCCAGTTTTGTGAGCACAAAGAGATGCGAGTGCAAGGCAGAGCCCACGATCAGTCTGCGAGGCAGTCGTCACGCGATGCAGTTGCTGCGGCGCCAAGCAATCCGTCGGCTGACTTCAAGAAGCACCGAGCCGGCGGGGACGACGAGCACATGAAGGCGCGCGAATGGCTCGTCAAGTTCTACTCGGGCAAAGAGCCGACAAAGGTGCCCTACGTCGATGTGGTCCTGAATCGGTACCGTGGCCGGTACGGGGAGCTGAAGACGCAACTTCAGACCAAGTATGGGAGCGTTGGCATCGATGACGAGGCGATAGCAGAGGCAGCCAAACGCGATCAGACTTCCGCCAGTAGCAGCAGCAGTGACGACTCGAGCGACAGCGACAGCAACGCGGAGGGCGACGCGAGTGGGGCTCCAACTGGCAGCAGCGTCGGGGTGATCGATCGAAACTGGCTTGTGCAATTTTATCGAGAGCATCAGCCGGACAAAGTGCTCCACGCTGACAAGGTGCTGAAGCAGTTCCAGGGCAGGGAGGAGACCCTCAAGCAGATGCTCATGCAGAAATACGGGGTCAGCTCTGATGGTGCGAACGGCAAATCAGCGACTGTGGAGCCGCAGAGAAAGAAAGCCAAGCTGGACGAAGACACCAACCCCGCCTCAGTCAGTGTTGATCCAACGACCGAGATCCCAGTTGTCCTCGTGACTGATGACGACACCGAGGCCAATGACTCGGAGGACGAACGGTCATTGCCAACCAGCGTCTGCTACGCTGTATGGTACGTGCCTTCCTTGGGGCGTGTTGTGATTTTGGCCGGGACCTGACGGCTGCGTTTGATGGGGCAGGTTCCACAAGCTGGAGTCGCCGCTTCCAGTGGTGTGGATCATCGACTGTCAGTCTGAGCGGCAGATACCCAGTCTGGTCGCTCAGTTCCCCGTCAGAGCGAGGGACTGCCCACACAAACCGACTCTTGTTGTCCATTTTACGCCGGCACGTGTGCGCAGAAACCCACGGTATGCCGAATGGATGGCCAACACATCGGTGGTGACTTCCCAAGATTCAGAGCCTCACTCGCAGCACCTGGTCTTCGACGGCGAGCGCCTCCAGGCTGCTGAGAATGGCGTGTTCAGCCTGTCGTTCCTCGCGTCGGCCAGGGCTTCCGTGCGCCGTGACCAAGCTGAACCTCCCCTGGAGACCAAAGCCAGCTCGTCTCATCTGGAACGATATGAACCACCGAGGACGGTGCTCACTAAACTCTCCGACTTCTTGAATTCGACGGCATCACTGTCACCTCACAGCCGCCAACGGCAGATCCTGTTGCAAGGTGGCGTAAACGCCCATATCGCCCAAAGCAAGCTGGAGTTTGCTGTCGTCAAACACCGCACGGGAGGGAGCGGGTTCAACTACGAGCGCACTGGATGGGCTCGGTTCACAAGCGATGAAGACGCAGAAATCGCTGGTTCAAGCGAGTCAGAGAGCAATGGCGAGCGAGCTCCAAGTCTCACTCCTGAGAGAGTTCAAGAGCCGCCGCGATTGCTCGATCAAGCAAACGCGCAGCGAAGACTCATCGTGCTGGGTACTGGCAGCGCCGCGCCGTCCAAACTGCGTGCGAGCAGCAGCATCTACGTCGAGATTGGCAGCGCCTCCGCTGACGAAGCTCAGGCTGTCCCTGCACTGTTGCTTGACTGCGGCGAAGGCTCGTTCGGACAGCTGTGGCGGCAGTTCGGCGCTTCAACACCTGCTCGCATCGGAGGTCTGCGATGTATTTGGGTCTCGCACCACCACGCTGACCACCAGTGCGGGCTCGTACGCATCTTGCACGAGTACTGCAGGTATTTCAGCGGCGAAGCGCCAACCACCGCACCGACAGGACTCGTCGTTATCGCGCCTCAGTCTGTGCTCTCGTACGTGGCACACTGGCTGCCGTACCTGTCAGCTCAATATGGGTCTGCCTCCAGGTTGATCACGACCGCCACCTGTCGAGAGTTTAACGACCACGCACACCCAATTCGATCCAAGTTGCTACGGGAGCTAGGTTTCGCGATCTCCGGACTGTACAGTGTCCCGGTGCGGCACTGCTACGACGCGTACGGCCTCGTCGTCACGTCCTCCACCGGCCGCAAGCTCGTCTACTCGGGCGACACGCAGCCGTGCGATCGACTCGTTCGCGCAGGTAAGCGCCACGCTGCAAGCTGCGGCATGCCGGCTGCGATCTAACGTATCTGACTCGATCTCTCACTGCGGCAGGCATGGACGCTGCGCTGTTGATCCACGAGGCGACCTTCGACGACGCCATGGAGCCGGACGCAGTCGCCAAGCGCCACAGCACCGTTGGCCAAGCCCTGGAGGTCGCGCGGCGCATGAACGCGGCCAGCGTCATCCTGACGCACTTTAGCCAGCGGTACCCGTCGCTGCCGCCCACCTCCAGTGCCGGCAGCAGCGCAGATACAGCAGTGGAGAGCCGCCAAGGACCGTCCGTCGCTTGCGCATTTGATGGGTTCGCGCAGGTGCTGACATTGTGGTAGCCGCTTCAACATCGATTCATTCAACGCCTTTGATCTCAATCCCATAATTTGTTTTCATTCAGAAGACGAATTATACATTCGAAAAACCAAACTACAGTTTTTAGCCTTGAAATATCCTAGATATTGTCACAGACTCTCTAATTTGATGTGTATACGAATTTGAAGAGGCTCTCAGATGACCTTTGACATTTGAACATGCGTGCATGTTTGTCAAAACGTGGAATCTAGTTAAATCAATTGTATCAATTCAAACAGGGTCGATTCCTAGAGAATCGATTGTTGGTTCAATATCAAAATACGGTGGGTTTTCGGTGATTTGTTTTGCTGTTTGTCAAAACACGGAGAGCCTAACTATGTATAGAAACCCACAAATTATAAATATATAAGGTGGTCCACACATCGGTAACTGCATCTCGCTTGTACCCTCGTAACCTCGGTGAATGCGTGGCGGGAAAGTGACACGCAGCACTTTGCGCGCAAAAGGTATAAGGCCAGGTGGTCATTTCCGTTGGTGATCACTTCCCGCATCGGCCGTCGCAGGGCAGGGCAGGGCAGGGCAGCAGCGTCCCGGTCTTCCGAGGGACCGGAGAAAGCGATCGAGGCGCCGAGAGCTGCGTAGCAGGAGCGCCAGCATGTCTCGCCGGTGGTCGCAGCAGCAGGCGGACGCGTGCGAGTCGCCGCCGCCGCTGCTGAGCGCGCTGCAGACCGGGCAGTCGGACATCGCCCCCATCTACAAGTTCGTGCTCACGGGCGGTCCGTGCGCGGGCAAGACGACGTCTCTGGACCGCCTGTCGACCTTCTTCCGGTACGGCGGCCGCGTCTGGGTGGCGCCTCGCCCGCTCTTGTCCGGCCGGGAGAGCGACTGAGACTCATGGACGGCGCGGGTGCACACTTTCACGCTTATATAGGGACCGCGGGTTCCGCGTGTACGTGGTGCCCGAGGCGGCGACGCTGCTGCAGACCGGCGGCGCGTTCTTCCTGTAAGTTGTGCGCGCATCGCAGCAGCTAATGCTAACACGCCTGCAGCGGACTGGCTGACTCACGGCCGAGCGATACGGTGCTGCAGGGACCTGAAGGAGAAGGACATTCTCAACTTCCAGTGGCAGATCCTCAAGCTCCAGATGTCGCTCGAGGACTCGTTCTACTCGCTGGCGCAGGACACGGGCAAGCCGTGCGTCATCCTGTGCGACCGCGGCGCCATGGACGGCTCGGCCTACATGACGGCGGACCAGTGGGAGGACCTGAAGGCCGAGCACGACCTGGACACGGTCACACTGCGCGACACGTGCGTCTCTGTCGCTCTGGCTGCCCACCCTCCTACTTCCTGGCCGCATTCTTACCGGCGTGTCCTGCGGTCTCTGCAGGCGCTACATTGCCATCTTCCACCTCGTGACGGCTGCCAACGGCGCCGAGAACTTCTACACGCTCGACAACAACGGCATCCGCATCGAGTCGGTGGAGCAGGCGCGCGAGATCGACGAGCGCACGTGCCGCGCCTGGATCGGCCACCCCAAGCTCTTCATCTTCGGTGCGTCCGCTGCGCCAGTTGGCGACGCGTTGAATGCAGCAGCGCCTCGTGATTGACTCGGTTGGAACGGCTTCAGACAATGCGACCGGGTTCGAGGGCAAGATGCAGCGGCTGGTCGACACGGCCGCCACGCTGTGCGGGATTCCGACTACCGTCAAGGTTCGTTTACCCTTGCCGCCTTGTGGTTTCCCCGCTCATCCGAGCTCACACGTCGGCATGCTTGCTCGCGGTTGGGAACGGCGCAGGCGTCGCGCAAGTACTTGCTCAAGAGCGACCCGTTCACCATCCCGTTTCACCACGAGGACTTTGAGGTTGAAAAGGTGTATCTCCACCCCGAGAAGACGGGTAAGCGTCATTGGGTGGCCGTTGCGGCATGGACGCCTGGCGCTTCTCACCGTCCTTGCTGCTTGTTCACGACACAGAGGCGAGCAAGGACTACTCGTTTGTGCGCTGCCGCTCCCAGTACGGCATCCCGGCGTACGGCATGACGACGGTGCGGTACCTCCAAACCGGCGAGGCGTAAGTCGATGCGTTTGGTCTCGACGGCTCTGCGTGAGGACTGATTCGCCACGCTCTCAGTGTCCACCTGAAGCGCGTGCTGAGCGCCCGCGAGTACTCGTACGCGGTGCGGCATCGCAGCGACTCGAGCCGGCACGTGATCAAGCAGCAGCGCATGTGCTTCCTGTACCAGAACCAGTCGTTCCAGATCCACGTGTACAAGGAGCCGGGGTCGATCGCGGGCCTCGCCATCCTGCACGTGCAGGCTTCGGGCGAGAACAACCAGGACATCAGCATGCCGGCGTTCCTTCACATCGAGAAGGAGCTCACGACGGAGGACGACAACTTCTCGGCCTACAACGTGTCCAAGAAGGCGCCGTCGGAGCTGACCGCCCTCGCGTCCAACGGCGTCAACAAGGCGGTGGTCTGATCGATCGCGTTGCTTCTTCCTGGCCGGCCTCTCGTCCTCTTGCTGCGGGCATTTCGTATGATTATGTTGCGAGTTTTGACTCGGATCCCATTCCATCCCAGCACATCCTGATAGAAAAAAGAAAGCAGCGGGTCTCAGACCGACGGACCGCTTTGCTGGCGGCTGCTCGTCTTCGCCCGCTGCCCATGTTCGTTCACTTCTTGGCTTTGCCCTTGGGTTTCTTCTCAGCCTCGCGCATCTCGACGTACTTTTTGTTCTCGGCCTCCATTTGCAGCAGGTGCGCGACTTCTTCCTCGGCTTTGATGCGCGCGCGCTCCCATTCTTCCTGCTCTCGGATCTCCGCGCGCTTCCGCGCGTTCTCTTCATGCCACGCAGAGTCTGCCTTTTGCTTGGCGAGCCGCTCTTGCTCGCGGCGGTTGGTCTCGGCGCGTTCACGGATGGTGAGCATCGCCATCGCGGCTTCGTCTGCGTCCACCGACGCTTGCTGCTGGTTGCCTTCGAGGTGCTTGGAGACGGCGACGAGGTCTGTCTGGGCGAGAGAGTTGCCTCCTAGCTCGAGCGAGACGATCGTGGAGTTCTTGACCACCGCTCGACACAATGCACGGCCGACCTCGTAGCTCATGCTCGTGTTGAACAGGTTGATTGACGTCAGCGCCGTCGACTTCTCGATCGCAGTCAAGAACGCACGCAGCGTCTCGAATACGGCTTCCGAGGACTGGGAAGGCGTCGACTTGACTGCTGACGGCAACGACGCGCTCGCGTGGTCCTTCTGCAGCTGGAAGACCGGGTTCGACTCGAGCACTAGCGACGACAGCACGTGGTTCTCCTGCAGCCCTTCGCCCAGCGGGATCAAAAAGCGACTTGTGAGCCCATTGCTCGCCAAGTTGAGCGCGCGCAGCGACTTGTTAGCCGCGAGCATCTTTCCGAGCGCCGTGGCGACTGCGTCCGTGAGCGCGTTGGTCGCCAAGTCGAGCGACACGACGTTCGAGTTCTCTCGCATGGCGCGCAGCAAGGCGCAGCACGCGAGCGGCGAGATGCTGCGCACCACGAGCTGCTTCGGCGCGACGTTCTCCTCGACCTGGCGCACGATCGTCCGGGCCTTTGGCTCGCGCTCGAGCGCCTGCAGCTCCAGCGCGCGGACGTTGTGCACCGCCGAGTGGTACGCCGCCTTGGTCTTCTCCATCTCGAGGCGGTGAAGGAACGCCTCGTGCTCGCGCGTGCCGGCGTCGAACTCGTCGTCGTACTTGCGCTGCAGCGCCTGCAGCCGCGCCGCAGAGTCCCCGGCCGGGATGCCGTATCGCGAGTACTCGGACTGCAGATCCTCGGGCGCCAGCTCCATCGCCAGCCGCTTGACCGGCAGCGCCACCGCTTCCAACGTCATCGCTTCTCCTCAATGCGGCGCTCCCCACTGTTGTTGAAGCACCTCTTGCCGGTTGAGAGTGGCTGGATGCTAGCTAGCAATCCGTTAGAGTTCATATTTGAACACGTAATTGAGCCATTGCGATTGGATGGAATTGAGAAAAAATAACTGTCTTCCTCATTTCCCTGAGCAAATCGATCACGATTCACTGACTCAAACTTTGTATGAACCCCCCCTCTCTTGATGGGTTACACGTAGATGATTGGATGAAAAACATCTGCCTCCTTCTGGAGGAGGCAGATCCAGGTCATTTCCCGAGTTGAAGCCCAACGCATAAGACGAGAAAGGACGGAGCGGACGAGCACGAGATGATGAAGACGACGGCGGCGGCGGCGAAGACGCGTGTGTCGCGCGAGCTGTGGGCGCAGGCGGCACCGCACGCGTTCCGGAGTCTGTTCCACCCGTTTGTGGCCGGTCTGGCGGCGGGTACACTGCCCACGGCCGCCTTCCGCGCGTTCCTGCTGCAGGACGCGTACTACCTGACGGGGTTCGCCAAGGTGAGGGAAGCGCGTGCGCTTGGTAGAGAGGGCGGGGGCGGGCTGATGAACGAGGACGACGTGGGGGATGTTGACCGCAGGCGTACGCGTACGCGCTGACCAAGGTCGAGGACGCGGGCCACGTCATGGCGCTGATCCGCATGCTGCACGGCGTCGAGGAGGAGTTGGCGCGGACGCACGCGTCGTTTCTCGAGGTGAGACAGTCTGCAGGCCGCGATATCCTCACAGGGTCGCGTCCGGAGGTCTAAGCGCTCACCTCGGTGCTTCAGGAGGGCGGCGTCGACGTGTTCGCGGTCCACGAGGACTCGCTCGCGTTGGCTACGAAGAACTATGTCGGCTTCCTTCTGGACACGGCGTCTCGCGCGGATGCCTCAGCAGCCGAGATCCTGGCTGCTATGACGCCGTGCGCTCGTCTGTACGCGTTCCTAGGCGAGAAGATTCGCGAGGCGCAGGAAGCGATCCAAGTGAACGGTGTCGACGACCTCAAGCCGAATCCGTACCAGCGCTGGATCGACTCTTACGCGAGTTCGGGCTTCCAGGAAGCTGCCGATACGATGGAGACGCTCTTGGATGAGCTCGCGAGCATCAACGACGCCGAGGTGGAGGTGCTCTCGGCTCGATACCATCGCGCCATGGCGTTGGAGCTAGCTTTTTTCGAGGAGTTCTTCCCGTTTCGCGAGTCGCGTGATCACTCATCGACGACGAGTCTCCGCTCAATGCTGTCAAGCTCATCAACGCTGGTTCTTCTGGATCGGTGCGCCAGCAGCACTCCGTCTTCGTCAAGCACACGCAGCTCGGTCGGCGAAGGTACTTACTCTGCATTCTGGTGCTGATGTGGTCTTTTCTATCGTTGGGACTTGGTGGACGGCGCTTCTAACGTACAATCAGCGAGGGGCGCCCTCTTTGTTGTTTCGGCAACAAATGGCTGAGAAGTCTACCCTTAGCACCTGATCCAGTTAGTACTGGCGGAGGGACGCTGATCCAACCCAACGTTGTGGCTTGTGCTTTGCTGATGGCTTTCTCCACGCGCGCGCCGATGTGATGTGTAGCCGGCTGGAAGCCCGCTGGACACGAAGGCTCTGGCAATGCAGACCAGTTTGCGGAAGGTCTACTCGCACCGGCAATGCGGACAAGGCCGACAAGGCGACTGAACGACCTGGCATGGTTTGCGCCATGTGCGTAACATAGGAATGCGGGAGCTCAAGGCGCTGGATGCAGGGGTCTACGACGTTTCCTGTCTCGTCAAAGGCCTTGTTGGGCAAGATGGGTGTTTCCCACGCGACGACGAAGTGGTTGCGCACCACACGGGCGGTGATGGCATGAGCCACTCGCTCCCGTTGTTGAGCGCGGTGATGCTGAGCGCGTCCTGGACACACGACGTCAACTCCAACAGCGCGAAACGGGTTTTCCAGTCGACGCGAGTGGAGGAGTTTGCTGCTTTCTCGAAGACGCTATCACTCGAGGGCGACTTCGCCTGGTATTCGTCATCGTGTCGCGAAATGCATCCAGCTGGATCCACAGCGATGAAGTCGGCCAGTATTCCACGTGTGTTGACGATCGCTGGATCGGACAGCGGAGGAGGCGCCGGCATCCAGGCGGACATGAAGGCGTGCACGAACTTGGGGGTGTTCAGTGCGTCTGCGGTCACAGCGGTGACTGTCCAGAATACGCATGGCGTTCACGCTATTCATGCCGTGCCTGTCAACGTCATCCGCGACCAGATCGCTTGCGTCTTGGACGATATTGGCGCTGACGTTGTCAAGGTACGCTCTGTTTGCGTCGTTGGTTTTTGTCAGCTTCGCTCATACCACATTGTGCGGGCTCGCAGACCGGGATGCTTTTCAACGAAGAGATCATCCTCACTGTTGCCGAGTCGCTTCAAGCGCAGAAGGCTCTTCTCGTCATCGATCCAGTCATGGTTGCGACGAGTGGAGATCGCTTGCTCAAAGACGCGGCCCACCACCAGCTAGTGACGACGCTCTTCCCGCTCGCGACAATCATCACCCCGAACATCCCCGAAGCGTCAGCATTGGTACGACTTCGGATGCTAACCGCTTGCTGTTGTCATTCTCCTTCTAACATGTGTGCTTTGATGCCACGATAGCTGAATAATCGTCCGATCACCACGGTGGATGACATGAAGGCTGCTGCGAAGGACCTGTCTTCTTTTGGGCCGCAGTATGTCCTCGTCAAGGGAGGTCATCTGCCCCACTCGCCGAGCGAAAGCAACTGCAGCAGCATCAATGCTCCAATCCAGCAGCGGAAGCAAGACGTGCACGACGTTCTGTTCGATGCTGCACAGCAGCAATTTCACGTGTTCTCAAACCCGAAGCTCTCGACCCAAAACACCCACGGAACGGGTTGCACGCTCGCGTCGGCTATCGCTGCGCAGATCGCGGTCGCTGTTGCTGCTACTGGTAGCAACCACACCTCGGTGGACGTCGTCGGTGCGGTGCGTGCCGCGATCAAGTATCTTCACCGCATCTTGAAGCAGAGCCAGAGCACGCGTATCGGCAACGGAGACTCCCAGCCAATGCTGCACGTCATGTAGACCGTGCGTGAGTCGGTTTTAGGCGATGGTGAGTGCACGTCACCACGGCACGCCGGTGTTCGAGACGACGTTTTCCTGCATGCCCTCGAAGTCAACCTCTCCAAGGCTAGCGATTGCATCCCGATCAATCCCAGCCAGGTTCGACTCGCTCATGCTTCCCCTCAACTCGTGTGATGTGACCTCGTGGTGGTGTCATGTTAGATTACAGCGCATTGGCGACACCGACGGCGTTGACATAGCTTAGACAGATATAGTACTGCGGGCTCTCGGTCGGGTCGGCCGGGTCCTCTGGATTGTGGTAGTGCAGCAGGTTGTGGTGCAAGTAGTGCTCGTCCTGGTGGATCCAGGGCGGCAGCTGGATGGTCTCGCGCTGGTACCGGCCGAAGAGGTTGACGCGGATGAGGCCACCGCGTGAGAGCAGCACGCTGCGGGGCAGCTCGAACTCCTGCAGTGCCATGTCGTTCTTCATGGCGTACAAGGGCGAGCAGTACACGGGCACGACGTCTCGCCCCTCGCGCCGGAACAAGTGGAACGAGACGCGCTCGGCCGCGAACGCGGGGCTGCCCGGCAGTCGGAACGCGCGGTACGGCACGACCTGCACGCGCTGCACGAGACAGTTGTCGCGCGCAGCGTACTCGATGAAGTCCTCGGTGAAGGGCGTCGGCGACGGCATGCTGCTCCAGTAGCAGCACGACGACGGCGACGCGTTGCAGCCGCACTCGACCTGCGCGCTCTCGGCCATGCAGCGGAGCGCCTCGCTCGCGCTGCCCTGGTCGTTGTCGAAGTGGTGCGCGTCGAACGGCGCGCGCGTCTGCAGCTTCTGGATCGACTGCCAGCACCGCGACGGGAGCAGCGTGTTGGCCGGCGACTCGCACGGCCGGTCGTACGACGAGCAGCCTACAGGACCACGCACGAGGTGAGCACGAGGTGAGCACGAGGTGAGCACGAGTTCCAGGCTGGCACATGTGGATTCAAGACTGACGGACCGTGGACGTTCACCAGCAGGCTCTGCTCGCGACGTTGCGGCGTGCCGGAGGCCAGACACGCGAGGCGCTTCCATCGGCGCCAACGCTGGGCGAGGTCGTCGCCTTCCACTTCCATTGCTCCATCCGCAGCTGCTTGGCCCGGGGGTTCGCGCTCGAGAAGCGGATCGCCGCCGTCCAGCACGACGCGCTCAAGAGCGTACGCCCGCCAGTGGCCTGCACGCCATGGCGAGATCGTAAGCGGTCGTTCCCCAAGCGTCCTCGGCACTGCTGGATGTGCGTACCTGACGCGTGGACGCGTCCGCGGGCGTCGGCGCCGGCGAGCTCCAGCTGGTGGACGCTGCGGTGGTCCAGGAAGCCCAGCACGACGTTGAGCAGCGGCCGCGGCAGCTCGAGCACCATGCCTCGCGTCGGTTTTCGCGCCGTCCGGCTGAAGCGGCGGCCTGCGCGCTCGACGGCCGATCGGGTTGTGCCGCTGCCGCTGGCCAGCGCTGGTCAGCTGGTGCCGCCGATGCAGCGGCCAGCAGCCGACCAACCCGGCAAGGAACAGGCAGGCGAGGCGCCCGGGTGGATTGCTCGCCCGCGAGTCTCTCGCGCCCGGCCGGAGAGTCGCCGACTGGCGGGCGGGGCGGCTACGCACGCGCCGAGCGAGAGACGAGGAGCGCGCGCGGTGAGAAAAAAGGAAGCGGGCCCTTGGCGCAGCGAGATGGACCAGTCGCGGGCCGAGGCCGCGCCGCGTTGCGAGCCGCTTGCGAGTCGCGTGCGACCCGCCGGGCGCCGTCACCGGCCGTCACGGGCAGGAGGAGGAGCAGCAGCCGATCGCGGGCGGATCACCATTTCCCCATCGACGAGGAGCGGCTGGCCCGAACAATCAAGTGCGCGGTTAATTAACCTTCTAACGGGTAGAACCCGCGTGCTGACGGCGCCGCGTCACATTTCCGTCCACGCACTGCACGCCGTGCTTTCGACTCGTGGGGTCCCCATGACCATGACCGTCGCCAGGTGAGACTCATGATGACACTGATGGAGGCGGAGGCCGCACACGCGTGTGTGTGTGTGTGTGTGTGTGAGGGACGAGCTGCGGCAAAATTTGGGGCTTTTTTTTTTTTTCTGCCGCGACTGACGACACCACACGGCCCCAAGCAGCACGCCGCGCGCAATGACCAGGCGGGATGGACCCTCCACGGCGCGAGGAGACGCCGTCTGCACGTCTGCAGGGCAACATGTCATGCACGCGGGCGATAGGAATCGGCGGAGAGGAAGGAAGGAGTGGAGGGCCATGGCAGATTTGTGAGCGAACCTTCGAGGAAGCGAGGGTGATTCCTGAACCGCAGGTACACATGGCGTGCGTGGCGGCCGCGGATGCACAGCGTGCATCATGCAGGGAGGATGCGTCGAGCCGCACATGGGATCAGTGTCAAACATGGAGACAGTCAGACGCCGCTCCTCTCCAGTGATCTCCTTCGCGAGGTGATGGAGCCGCGGTGACACGCAAGAGTTGACGCGCGCGTCTCGGGTCGCATTCCTTCCCTCCCAGCCGGGACCGGATCGCGTCCGCCCATGTCACCGCGGGCGGGCTGGCGGTCTCGCCGTAGACACCGCTGGCGTGGGGAGAAAGATCTCGGGCGTATCTCCTCCGCGTGGGACCCATGCGTGACGCGGGACACGAGTCCGTCGATCGATCGATCTGCTGACGGCATGAGACACGGCCGCATGCTCATCGCGCCGTCTCCAGCCGCGCTCGATGCCGCCGCGCTCGACGCCGGCCTTCGGAAGGCGAGCCGTGCGCGATGCCTGACAACGCTAACTGTTAGGAGGCACCAGTTATGCATCAGCGCTCGGGTGCGTGGTGGTCGAAGTTGAAGGCGCGGCCGCCGCCCATGCGGCGAGCTACTGCACCCGCAGCCCCACCTGCTGGCCACCAGTGGCAACCACCATGCTCCTCCACCGCGATGCGGCACTCGCCAGCCCTGATCGCCACGCCCTGATGGTCGGGGTCGCGCAGCATCTGCCGCGGCGCCGACGGAAGGTATCAAGTGCTTCTCGACGGCCGGACGAGCGCGGACAGTGGCTCGCGCGCTGGATTTCTTGCCGCTAGCGTCGCAACTGGAGTGGCGTCTCCGCTCGAGACTCCCAGACTCCCGGCGTCCACGGCGTTCGTTCAGCCAGCCCACTGTGTGTTGACTGTGCGCACAGGCCCGGCCCGCCGTCAACGCGGGTTTCGGTGTATGCCGTGGCATGGGCCGCCTTGTCAAGTTCTCGTTCATGTGCGAGGTGTCGTGCATGTCAAATGTCCAGGGGTGACATGCATTTTGGTAGTTCCCAGGCGCGATATCATCACGAAATTCAAGACTGCCCGAACGCTTTTCACTTGAAGAGAGTATACTGCGCCAATGGGTTCGAACCAGCCAGCGAAGTGAAGTTCTCCTCCAAGCAAACCCCAAGCGGGAGTCGTCCCGACGCATTCAAGCCCGGGAGACGACGGCGATGGGCGACGCTGCAGCAGCCGCGTGCGCGCTGACCGGTGAGCTGCTGTGCTCGCTGCGCGACCAGAGCGTGAGCGGCGAGTGCGGCGGAGGAGCGAGGGCACCGACGCACGTGACGGCCGTCTTCCGCGGCGTCTTCAGCCGGCTCGCGGCGCTGGCCGACGCGATCAACGCCGCCATTTCGCTCACGAAGGAGCAAGGAGCCGAGGCGGAGAGCTTGAGCAAGTATGAGCGAGCAAGGGAGAGCGTCGTGGCGCTCGTGGAGACAGTCCGCGCCGCGCTGGCGGCCGAGACGCTCACGCTATCGCGCATTCCTGGGACGGCGTTCGCCTACAGCGACGTTGAGGAAGGAAAGGAAGCCGACCGGTTCGCCCTGCGCGCTATTGCGGTCGCGCCGATCCGAGCGAGGTTCGCGCGGGAGCTCCACCAACGCATCACATCTATCGCGAGTAGCAGGGAGCTGGAGGCGGGCATGGAAGCCACGAAGGAACCAGAGCAAGAGCAAGACGGGAGCTGCGAAGCCCAGAGGGAGGAGAGAGAAGCCTCGGAATGGAGGGGTGCAGCGCTCAAGTGGGGAGTCGAGTGGGAAGTAGACTGGCGCGCACAAGTCGATCACTACCACGCGGTGCTGGACCGACTTGAGGCGGTGGAACGCCAGGGGGCAGCGTCGAACACTGACGCCTCGCCAGCGGTCGAGCTGCTCTCTCGACTGGATCGCGAACTGGAGGATTCACCGCTAGACAACGCGCACCGCGAGCTTCTTCGACGCACACTTGCCCTTCTGGTGACGGCTCCGAATGTCCGCCGCCTAGTGGTGTCACCCGACGAGCAAGAGCGATGGCGGAGACTGTCCGCCGCGGTCAGCGAGCTCTCGTGGCGATCGATCTACGAACCATTCAGTGCTGGAGGCAGCTCACTTGCCTTATCAGCACGTAACAAAGCAGGATCCAGCACCAGCGCCAGTGCCTCCTCCAACGAGAGTGCTGTCGTTAGCACGAACAGTGGCGGCGCCAAGATCAAGCCGCCGAAATGGCTCATCCCAGCGCATGAGGTGTACTTCATCGACGAGCTGACGGATGAATCGCGGCGCGCTCGAGGTGTTGTAGGCCGTTGGCTTGACGCAGACGTGCTCTTGAAACCAATCCGCGAGGACGCGTGCGGTGAAATTAGTCGAGCGACAGCCAAAGGGTCGTCGCCTCTAGTGGCGGAGATCGAGCGCTGGCATCGCCTCGGACACCCATACGTGGCCAAGCTGTTTGGCGTGTTTCACGATGGCGAGCAGAGCTTCTGTGTGTGCGAGTACGAAGAGTGGGGTGCGCTCGACGAGTTCGCGCAGTTCGCCGATGACGTTGAAGTGTGGCAGCTGCTGTACGAGGCCGCGCTCGGACTCCGATTTCTCCACGCTCGTGGGATTGTTCATGGAAATCTGCGGCCTTCGAGCATTGTGGTGGATCCGAACGGGAGCGCAAACATCGATGGGGTTGGCACTCGCTCGGCTGTGATCGACAGCACGATGGTGACCGACTACTGTTTTGACGACGAAGTAGCTCGGTGGGCCGCCCCCGAATGTCTCCGTGGCGCCTCAGGGTCGTTCGAATCGGACGTGTACTCGTTCGGCATTGTTGTCGTCGGCGAGTTCCTTGGTCCGGGTCGATTGCCATGGGGTAATGAGGAGTTCTCGATCGTCACGGCGAAGCAAGTCGCCGATGTGGGCGTCTTACCACCTCGACCGCACGTGCTCAGCAACGAAGAGTGGACACTGATTACCCAAATGTGCGCGTTTGAGCCAGCGAAGCGGTCGAGTATGAAGGCCGCCCTGGAATCGATTACGACGTTCATGCAAAGCCTGACAAACGGTATCTCGGAAGTCGAACGCTTCAAGCTGAGAACGTGGGAGCGTGTCTACAAAGCAGGCGTGGATCTGCAGTACCAGCACGACGAGTTACACATGTTCAACGGCGTGCTCACCAGTTTGAAGACGGCTCAACTGGTCCCAAGTATTAACAGCAACAGAAACAAGAAGCCGTTGCTGGCATTCCCGACCCGAGAGGCCGCGCTTGCCGCGAGCACAGCGGGACATCTCTCTCTTCGATGGCGCGCTCCCGAGACGCTTAGAGGCGAGGACTCGACGTTCGCCTCAGACGTGTACTCGTTTGGCATTCGGATTATCGAAGCCCTAACACGGGACCACGCGTGGGGGAGTCGCACACCCGATATTGTCGCGGGTGATGCGATAGCTCACGGCCAATTGCCGCGCAAGCCCTCGATGTTCTCGACTGGACAGTGGAATCTTGTTGAGCGCATGTGTGCACTTGATCCAGGTGCACGGCCCTCAATGTCGACGGTGGTGACAGAGCTCCATCAGTTCGCCTACTACCAGAAAGAGTTCGCCGGGAAGGATGAAAACACGGCTGAAGGCAAGATCTCAAGTGACTCTGTCTCGGGCACAGACAGCAACAGCGGTTGGGAGGATGGCAACAGCCAAGGCAATGTCGACAGCATGGTTTTGCCGGCGATTGGCCTGCGAATCGACCAGCTCCTTCAAGACTTGGGATGTTTGGTGGAGGAAGGACCCGAGTCGACTGTCGAGGCGAATGCAAACGTGCTGAAACGCTTCCAAGACATCTACGACCGCGCGTTTTGTGGCAAACCCGTCATCAGCGCTGGCGCAGCAGCAGTGACCGCATTCAGCGATGTGTTGGTGCGTTTCTGGCAATTTGTCAACCAGAACACTGCCAAGGCAAGCAGTTTGAGCAGTTCGGGGCTGAGCTTCGAGTTCGACTCGAACTCGTTCGCTGCGTCGGCCAGCCGCAGCTGTGTACGCAACAACTTTGTGTTCCACCGACAACTCGACGTGGTGTTAAGCCAGCTGTGCATTCCATCTCGGGTGTCAATCGAGTCAGCAACCCTACAGCAAGTTCACGACTGGCGCGCCAAGTGGTACAACTTCCGCTTCAGCCAGTTGCATCGCCAAGTCGGGACCTCGTCAGCTGCATCGACGGCGACAAATGGTGTGAATGAGTTCACGGAGGGCAACGACAGAGAAGACAAGACCCTCGCAACACGCCACGAAGGCAGAAGCGAGGTATCGTCGCGCGGGGATTGTTGCTCTGCGCCTCCTGCGTGGTTCATTTGGCCTTATGACGTCGTTTTTGATGAGTTGAAGCTGCTGGGACGTGGCTCTTTCGGCTCCGTGCACCAAGCGACGTGGCTTGGCGCACCTGTCGTGGTGAAGAAGATCCTGTCTGGGTTCGAGACGGACTCCCAGCGAGGGATTTTTGACCGCGAAGTGAGCATCTGGCACCGACTACACCACCCACACATCGTCAAGCTGTATGGCGCGTGCCACGTTGGTCAGCCCTTCTTCGTCTGCGAGTTTGCATTGTACGGCCGGCTTGACAAGTACCTGTCGCATCGCGAAGCCCAGCAACGCAACGACGAGTCGTTCTCTCGCGTTCGACTCGCATGGGAGAAGATCCATGAGGCATGCTTGGGGCTTCAGTACCTGCACGAGCGCGGTGTGATCCACGCAGACCTCAAGTGCGACAACATCTTAGTGGCGATGGACGGTAAGGCCAAGCTGTCGGACTTCGGACTGAGCCTGATCGCCAAACGGAGTCAAACGCGTCCACGACAAGACAGCGAGACGCTGCGGCTCGGTGCGATCCGGTGGAAGGCTCCCGAGGTGCTCACTGGCAGTTCTCCGTCGACTGCGTCTGACATCTATGGCATGGCCATGTGCCTGATCGAAGCCGTCACGGGTGTCTTCCCTTGGGGCAACAGCATCCCGGACGCCTCAGTGGCCTTCCAAGCCAAGCAGGGGACACTGCCGAACCAGCCGAAAGAGTTCTCGACTGCCGAGTGGCAGGTCGTTGAGGCCATGTGCCGCCTTGAGCCAGACCAGCGGCTTTGCATCGCCGACGTTGTCAAGGTGCTCTCAGAGCGAGTACGACTGGAGCAGCTGCGGGCAACGACGCTCTCGTGATGGCCGAGCTCGCTTACACGCTGCAGCATATCTCATACATTATGCCGTAAATATAATATATTCGCATTGACGAATCGTCAATGACGATTACGAAGTCTCAGTAATCGCAGCTTCCTATTGGTACATATATCGTCCAATCCGATCAAGGTATTCCG
Organism: Phytopythium litorale; assembly: GCA_023338075.1. Taxonomy (NCBI): domain Eukaryota; phylum Oomycota; class Peronosporomycetes; order Pythiales; family Pythiaceae; genus Phytopythium; species Phytopythium litorale. Next base: position 35,472 of record JAADYB010000148.1, read on the forward strand.
CGCTGTCAGTGTTGAAGCGCTCCTGCGGGTCCTGCAACCCGACCCGGGTCTTCCCTGGAAACCCGTTTGACGATGCGTGTCACTGGGAACTCCACACTTTGCGAATCGCCTCGCATCGACCGACGCGCCAAGATGCCCCCGTTTCGCTTCGTCCAGGTGCACACGTACTCGCCCGACTTCCGCGCAGCCACGCGGATCGCGACGCGCGCGGAGCTGCCGACGCCCGCGGCCGGGCACGTGGTGGTCAAGAACCGCTTCCTGGGCGTCAACGCGACCGACATCAACATCACCAACGGCAGTCGCGGCGGCAACGCGCCGCTTCCGATCACTTGCGGCCTCGACGGAGGTGAGCGCTTTTGTTGGAGCGGGGGTATGGTGGATGAAAGGGTCTGACATCGTCGCGATCGCTTGACTGTGGTGTCAGCTGGTGTCATCGTGTCCGCGGGTGAGGGCGTGATCGGTGTGCAGGTCAACGACGCAGTCGTCTACAAGCGTAAGCAGCGAAGAGATTTTCTACGCACCAATATGACCAGTGAAAGGTGCTGACATGCGCACGTGGCGTATGGCAGAGCTTGGGGCGTTCGCCGAGTACATCGAAGTGGAGGCTTCCAAGGTGACCAAGGTGCCCGAGTTGACGCCGAACGTTGTGCCGCTGACGACCTGCGGTGTGTCAGCCTCGCTCGCGCTCGAGAAGGCTGGCCACCTCAGCTCGAACGAGACCGTCTTCGTCTCAGCGGCTGCCGGTGGCACCGGCCAGTTCGTCGTCCAGCTCGCCAAGCTCGCGGGGAACCACGTCATCGCCATCTGC
>JAADYB010000149.1:0-36265 GCA_023338075.1 Phytopythium litorale
GTACCCCGTGTCAATGAAAGCCGTTCACTCCGCGAGCGACTGATAGGGTTCCGAAAGTCCGTCTCTTCTTCTTTCTGTGGGTCTCGACAACACGCGGGGCGAAACCGTCGTTCCCCGCTTTTCCGCCAATCCCATCGACGTTTATCCAATTACGGCCAATCGCAGAGCGGTGCACCGCCCTGTCCCATCTCCCGCTCGCAACTGCGCCGCGTTGCTCGGCCCCAAGTTGCCTTGGGCGAGGCCATCTCAGTGGCGGCGGCAACGACTTGCGCTCACTATCGGGCTCGCCCTGGACAGGTGCAGCCACAGCGGAAGGAAAGGCGGCAGGCGGGCGGGCGGGCGGGCGGGCATGCGGCCGCAGAGCGCGTTGGAGCAGGCGGCGGGCATGCGGCTGCGCGGCGGCGCCGAGGACGAGGACGAGGAGTTCGCGGAGCTGGCGCTGGGCGACGCGACGGTGGACCGACTGCTCGGGGGCGAGTGTCTCGTGGACCAGCTGGCCGAGTCGCTGGCGCGCGAGGCCTCCGCCGTCGTCTTCGGGGGCGGCGCGCGGCGCGCCAAGAAGCGCCGCACGCGCACCATCGAGCTGCTGCTGGACCGGCGCGCCGAGCAGGAGCAGGCGCAGCAGCATGGGCAGCAGGCCGAGGCAGCGCGCGAGCCGGCCGACGAGGAGGAGGACGACGACGACGATGGCCATGACGACGACGACGACGACGTGGAGGAGCTGGCGCGAGGCTCGAGCCTGGGCCTGGACGACGGCGCGGATGCGCTCATCGCAGAGTTCGGCGGCGGCGAGGTCGACGCAGACGCGGACGCAGACGCGGACCCGGACGCGGCCGCGCGCTCGGACCGCAAGCGCCTGCGCAGCGTCAGCGGCAACGACATGCCGCAGCTGCCACCGCCGCTCGCGGCCACGCGCTCGTCCGACTCGTCCGAGGCGGCCGCGGCCACCATGCGCGTGTGTCGCTGCGGCCACATGAGCCGCGCGAGCCTCACCAGCCTCGCCGATGTGGACGACGAGCCCGCGGACGCTGAGGCCGGCGCGCGCGCCGCGATCGACCTGTACAGCGCGTCGCGCGAGTACCTGGACCTGCACCTGCGCTACGCAGTGGTGGTGCGCGTGGTGGACGTCGAGGTGGCCGACTCGCAGACGCGCTACGTGATCCGCGTCGAGGACGCCGAGACGCAGAAGCGCTGGGAGGTGCGCAAGACCTTCAAGGAGATGGTGCAGTTCTACTCGCAGGTCAAGCAGATCAGCATGGCCGACGCGCCCGTGCGCAAGTCGCTCTGGGGAACCTTCCGCGGGCTGCGCAACTACCGCCTGCCCACCAAGTTCATGCGCTTCCGCTCGTCGCTGAGCCACCAGCGACGAGCGGTGTTCGACTCGTTCCTGCGCCAGACCGCGGCGCTCGTGTCGCCCGCGCCGCTGGGGCCTCGGCGGCGGCGCGCCGTGCTGCTGCTGCAGGAGTTTGTCGGCGTGCACCGCCACTGCGACGTCTTCGACCGCGGCGGCTGCAACTGCCTGTTCGTCAAGAGCCAGGTGAACGCGACGCAGCTCGTGTCGGAGATCTTCTCGGGCTCGAGTCACCCCGTGACCAAGGAGTGCGAGAAGTTCGTCGAGACGCTGACGGCCAAGAGCCGCGACGACAGGAACGCCACAATGCCCGAGCGCAAAGCGCGCACGCTGCTCAATGCGGTCGCGCGGAAGATGGGCGAGCTGCGAGACCGGATGCTCAAGGACGAGATCCTACAGCGCGAGCTCGCGGCCGCACGTGACGAGCTCGGAGACGAGTACGACGACTTCCTGGACGACGTGCGGCACGCCATCTCGGCACAGGTGCAGAAGAGCGTGTTCGTGTCGCTCGAGGACCACGTGCACGAGGCGCTGCACGCGTTCACGTCCGAGAGCGCGGAGCGACGGCTGCGCGCCAAGATCAAGGTCATGCAGAGCAAGCCGCAGTCATTCTTCGGCATCCCGCAGCACGTGGTGTCGGCAAACGACTGGGAGGATGCGCGGCGCGAGATGCGGCGCGTGAACGACTACGCGCTGCCACTGGACAAGCTCAAGTGCATCGTGCGCGCCGCCGCCGCCGTCTTCCATGCGCGGCTGCCGCTGCACCAGACGTTGTCGGGCAACAGCTTGACGTCGGTGGAGGAGGTGGCGCTGACCTCACCGTCGCTGTCGACGGACGAGTTCATTCCCGTGAACCTGTTCGTGCTCGTGATGAGCAACATGAGCAACGTGCTGCTGACGCGCGAGCTGCTGCGACTCATGTGCGACTGCCACGACGTGACGGGCGAGATCGGGTACTACCTGACGAGCTTCGAGGTCGTCGTAGACCTGCTGGAGCGCCAAGAGAACCCGCATGAGCCCTTCTTTTCGCCATGAGGCGGGTGCTTGAGCGAACCAGACGGCAAGTATATAGTATGATATGTCGGGGCATTGCGGAGGCGGCGGAGACCAGGCTTTCCGACTGATGAAGCGTCCCGACCCAGAGTGTGCGTGTATTGTACTCCAGAGTAACAGTGAACCTTCCTGCATCGCTGCCTTGCTCTGGTGACGCCCAACGGTGGGCACGAGGACGTGCCTCTCGACAGTGTTGAGCATGTCGAAGGTGTTGGCGATGCAGACGTGCTGCTCCCTCGGAAGATTGGCAGGCGCTGGCCATGCGATGGAGGCACGAGGCTTGGGAGCTTGTTCTTTTCAGCGACGGCAAGACAAGATGCTTCTCTATCAAGCTGACGACTTGGTGGCATGCGGTGCGACCGACACTGTGATGTCTTGTGATCATTGGTGCCATGCGCAACACCACGGCGATGCCTCGACCAAGAGTGTGGGAACTGCACGCCAAAGTCAGCGCGTCCTTGTGATCATGGCCAGCACGCAGTGGCTCCAAGGCTGGCGGATACTCCGGAGAACCATCACCGAGGATTCGGACTCCTCCTCACGAAGCGTCACAAAGCCACGTGCTCACATCAAGCCATCGCCACCCCACACTTCCTTCGCCACTTGCATATGTGGAGCCGCGCCAAGCTGCAGCGAGGACGTCCAAGGCCGGCGTTCAAAACGCGAAAATGGTGTCCCCCGACGCCAAGGATCAGCGGCTGCGACCTTTAACTCGACAGCTCTGGAAGGCACTCGTCGGTCTCTTGCTGCTGGGCGTCACGGGCGAGTACTTGCTGCTGTCCTTCGTTCCTGCACGCGACCCAGCGCTGTTGCGAGGCGGGTCGCCGCAGCTGGACGCTGAAGGCACCCGTGTCTCGCCCGCCGACCTGCTGCATCTCAGCCTACTGCACGGGACCTGCACGTCTGGACGGGACCCAATCATCTCGTGGCAGTTCGGCGCCGACGGACAGCCAGATGAGTCGGTGCTGATCGAACGCGACGACCCACGAGCGCTCGACGAGCTGCGGCGCTGTCCTGACGTCGACATCTACCTGCCGGGAAGCCTCCGAGGCTCGGGCTACTGCGAGGACGGGTGCGCGTACACCAAATGTACGCGTCGATCGATGGCTTGTCGGAAGCTGCTGCTGCTGCTGCTGGAGAGACTAACGAGACGGACGGTGTTTCTGACAGACATGCAGTCGCGGTTGCTGCCCGGGTGGGCACTCGAGAACTCCTTCTTCGACCAGGAGCTCAACCGCACGGTCGGATACCACGACTTGTGCCCGCGCACACCCATGCTCTTCATGAACCACTACTGGGATGGCCAGCACGAGCGGCCGGAGTGGCCCAAGGACAAACCCATCTACGTCATGCCCAACATCGAAATGGGCGAGCTCAAAGAGACCGACTATTGGCGCGTCGACGCAGTGCTATGCAAGACGCGCGGCTGCTTTGACCGCGTGACTACGTGGTATGAGCAGCAAGGCAATCCGCGAGGTGCCAAAGTCTTCTACACGCGACACACGACCTCGGACGTCGCCAACTATGCGCGAAAGACGCTCGGAGACGCCGCTGTTCGACCGAAGGACTTCCGCAATGTGCGCTTTGTGCACACTGCCGGTGGCAGGTACGCTCTCGCTAGTGTTTACATCCATTACGTCCATGAAGCTGATGCTCGTCGGATGATCGCAGCGTGCAGAAGAACACGGTCAAAATCGTCAAGGCATGGCTGAGCCGTCCCGACTTTCCGCTTGTCGATGTGTTCATGGGCAAGGGGCTGTTCAACGACCACTTCCGCGAGCAGTTCGGCGCTCAGCTCAACCACTCCGCCAACCTCAAGGTGCACACAGAGCCGATGGACGCCCTTAAGTTCGGCAAGATGCTGGCTGAAGCCGCCTTCTTCCTCTGTCCCAGCACAATCGAGGGGTACGGCCACTACATCAACCAAGCCCGCGCGTCGGGCGGTGTCATCGTCACGACTGACGCACACCCGATGAACGAGCTCATCTCGGCGCCTTCCACTGGTGTGTATGCAAGCACAAAGCGCGAAACGCACCCGGACATGATTCTGGGCGGTGGGTATAAGGACGAGCACGGCCTCAAGGGTTTCGACGGACTTGTGGCCTCGACTTCACCGTCAGCCATCGGTGCCGCAGTCGACTTTATCCTGAGCGACACAACGCCGGTGGAGCGAGAGGCAATGGCCAAGCGCGTGCAGGCCGCGTACCACGAGGACTCCAAGTTCTTCGCCGAGCAGATGAAGATTGTGTGCGCGTATGCCCGGAACCAGACACAGAGCAAGACTGTGCCAACCGAGTGACGAAGTGCGAGTTGTTGAAACGCTAGATTGTATCGATCAGTTCCCCTGTGGCTGCGGCTCCGTCCAATCCTCACCGTACTCGTTGGCTAGAAAGTCGACTGGGTGTGTGCACCGTGTCGTAGCCGACGCCGTTGATCTGATCAGTACCAAAGGGCCGGATGGTGGCGTCACGAGCCTATCCATATTCGTTGCTTGCATTTGACTTGATGCTGGATTCGATCTTCAGCCCACACCACCAGGATCATGCTGTCAACAGGAGGCAGCTGATGCTGCCGTTCACCAAGTCCAAGGGTGGTCAGTGTCAGCGCACGTTGCTCAGACAAGGAACGGAAGGCATCAGGCGTGGAAAGGAGGGAGTATTTTTAGCCCGATGCGGGTTCGAAGCGAGGCGAGTTGCATCACACTTTGCCCAGTTGACTGCGACCATGGCGCCGAAGAAGAAGACCAAGAGCAAGGCCGTCGCAGATGCCGGGCCTGCGCCGGACGACAGTTCGGTGAGATCGCAGCCGTCGTTGATGGTGACTTCGATCCCTGCCGCTTGGCTGACCCTTCGCTTGATCGGGTAACGCGAAGGCTTTTGACAACACGCCGCCGCTCATGCTCGAGCCCGAGATCGACCACTACGTGACGCTCGACATGCGCGTGAGTGGATCGGACCGACCACGGAGGTCCTCTTGCGTCGACTGACACGCAAGTCCACCTCTTGTAGCTGCTGAATTGGAGCTACCTCAATTTCAAGATCCGTACCAAGACGACGACGCACTTGTTCGCCATCAAGGTACGATACCAACTTGGAGTGGGAAGCTGACTGGTGATTCTAGTCTGACTCCTGTGCATCGATACCACCGCGAGCAGCAGCAGATCCGGCAGCGCCACGGGCCAGTCATGGAGCTGAAGCTGTGCAAGGACCACTTCTCCGAGGCGAATGAGCTCCTGAGCGACCTGGACACGCTCGAGGCCTATGGCATCACTGGCGCGCCAGAGAACGAGCCCGAAGTGGTGGGGCTGTGTTGTTGGATGTGATGGCGGTGGTAGCTCTTTTGACGAAGATGCGGTGCACAGGTTTGCCTCATCCACTACGACTTCAAGCCCGAGCAGCACGACAACCCGCTGCTGCTGGCGTCCGAGCAAAAGTGATCACAACAACCTAACTTGAGGTGGACCAGCTAACGCTGAATGAAGCCACCAATGCCTTGAAGACGACACAGTCTATTGATGCACGTTAACTTGGTCCAGCGCCGTCAAACCGGAAACCCGCACCGCCTGCCGTCTAACGCCCTCTTGATCTTCATCGCAGCGCCTTGAGCGCGCGACCGAGCACGCCGATGGCCTTGGCGACCAGCGGCTTGTCCGCCTGAGAACCCATGTGGCCGATACGAAGCACCTTGCCGCTCAGGCGTCCGTAGGACCCGCCAACGTGCAGTTGCTGGCGCCGCAGCTCGGTCTGCAGCGCGGGCCAGTCGCACCCGTCGGGCAGCGACACGGCCGTCACCGTGGGCGACGCGACTGCGTCGGTCCGGGGGAACAGCTCGAGCCCGAGCTCGTCGCGCACCTGCTGGCGGCAGAAGGCCGCGACCTCGGCGTGCTTATCGATGCTGGCGGCGACGCCGCCCGGCTGCTGCTCGATATTGTCGCAGGCCGCCATGGTGGCGCGGATGGCGTGCCAGTTGTGCGTGTACGGCATCAAGCGTGGCGTCTGGAACTGCACGCGGTGGAAGGGCTGCAGCGCGTCGTAGCCCACGTACTGGACGCTGTTGACGCGGCGCCAGGCCTTGTCGCTGACGGTCGTGATGGCCAGCGCCGGCGGGCCCGAGAGCGCCTTGTGCGGCCCTAGCAGCCCGAGGTCGATGCCCAGCGCGTCGACCTGCAGCGGCGCGCCGACGGCGCTCGAGACAAAGTCGACCATGAGCAGTCCGTCCGTCGCGTGCTTGGCGACAGCCTCGCCCACGCCCTCGAGCGCGTTGAGCACGCCGCTGGGCGTCTCGCAGTGCACGAGCGTCACGAGCCGCGGGTCCACGCGCCGGATCTCGTTCGCGAGCCGGTCGCGGTCCACGACGTCGCGCCAGTCGCCCTGCACCTCGTGCACGTCGGCACCCAGCGCGCGCGCCATGGCTGCGAAGCCGTCGCCGAAGACGCCGTTGCAGGCGCACACGACGGCGTCGCCCGGCCGCAGCACGCTCTTCATGGCGCCCCAGAGGCCCAGCATGGCCTCGCCCGACTGGATGGCCACGGACGAGTCGGCGGCGCCAAGCAGCCGCTGCACACGCGCCTCCAGGCCCAGGTAGTCGTCCCAGAAGGCCTCCTCCACGTCGGGCGACCCGCGCGCCTCGGCCAGCGCCTGCAGCACGTTCGGCAGCATGCGCGTCGGCCCCGGGATCAGCTCCATCGGCTGCGTCATCTCGGCCACAAGTCCAAGTGGCTGCGCATCGCGTCCAAGGGACAAACACAATGTGCAATGTTGGTGCCAAACGCCTCGGTATAAATACCTTACAAACCGGTATTCCTACCGAAATCTTTCCCCTCCCGGCCTTATACTTCTCGCGCCCACGGTTCGTCGCCGGACACAAAACCGCCCGCCGACCGACCAAAAGCTCATTGCGCGGCGCTTTGGCCCGAAGATCACGACTTCCCCGCTCCTCTCGCGCGCTTCCGGCCCCCTGCACGCGCCTCCCCGGGCTCCACAGGCCGATATGAAGACTTTGGCGGGCGTGTGGGCGTCCGCGGCGCTGCTGCTGGCGCTCGCGGCCGCTCCTACGGCAGCGGAGGACGCGCAGGTGATGGTCTTCGGCGCGAAGGCCGAGCTGGTGCACGAGTCGGCGGCGGCGGACGGCGCCTCCTTCTCGGCCGCGGGCCTCGCGCAGCTCGCGATGGACGCGCTGGGCCTTCCGACGGCCACCGCGCGTGCCAACAACGCGCGCGAGCCGCCCGCCGGCGCCTTCTCGCCCGTCCAAGCCGACCTGTTCGCGCACGCCGATGGCTACGCGCTCGTGCTGGCGGAAGACCGCGGCGCGCCGGCCGCCGTCGACGCCGCACTGGGCCAGGCGGAAGCGTACCACAAGCTGTTCCCCATGCGCTCGACGATGGGCGACGGGAAGGCGATGACGCGGCTGGCCGGCGAGTTCCGCGACTCCGGCGCGCTCTACTGCGCCGGCAGCGCCGCGCGCTGTGCGGACGTCATGCAGACGTCCTCGGCCGTCGAGCGCGTGGACGCGGACGCGCTGGTGAGCCAGCTGGACAAGCTCGCGTTCCTGGACGACAAGAGCGACGTGGACGTGGCGTTCGCGCGCGAGCTGGCGGGCGTGGCGCAGCTCGCGGACGCGCTGGCGCTGCGGCAGGTGCGGGACCAGGACAGCCGCGCGCTGTACGTCGTGGCACTCTCCGACCCGTCAGCGCTGGACAAGAGCAAGCGGGAGCAGGCGCGTGCCGCCGCGACGGAGCAGGTGGCGCAGTTCCTGGCGGCGCTGCAGACGGCGCACCCACTCGCCGGCGCGCAGGTGGTGGCGGTCAAGCGCCACCCCAAGTCGCTGGACGGAGCGGCGGCCGCGGTCAAGTCGCGCCGCCAGCTCGACTCTACGGACGACGCGGACGACGAGAGCGACGGCGAGGAGGACGAGGAGGAAGAGGAGGAAGAGGACGAGGACGAGGAGGAGGAAGAGGAGGAGGAGGAGCTGAATCTGGCGGCTGAGGACGGCAGCAGCGCGACGGCCGCCGGCAACAGCACGGCCAGCCCGCTGACTGCGCAGGACATCGCCGAGTACCAGATCGTGCTGTGGACGTCGGTGGTGCTGGCGGTCGCGCTGCTGCTGGCCGTCGTGGCCATGGGCAACATGGACGTGGGCCGCGACAGCCTGCTGTACGCCAAGTTCACCACGAGCGCGGGCCACCGCAAGGCCGACTGAGGCGCCGGCGCGGACGGCAGGAGGAGGAGAGCGGAGCCGGCGGAGGCGAACGGCCGCCGGCCTCTCCATGCATCTAAACGACTAATACGCTGCTTTGCCTCGCCTTCGCAGTCGCTCGGGTAATTATAGACGCTGACGACTCGCTGCGCTCCCTCCAGTCGGCTTGCAGCCATGGCGACGCCCTCGGAGGATGGGAATGCAGAGACTGAGGATCTCCGAGCGCGCGTGACGGCGCTGTTCGACGACGAGGCCGCGTGGGACGCCGACGACACAGACGCGTTCCTGCTGCGCGCGATCGACGAGCTCGCGCAGGCTGGGGCCGAAGTCGCGAGCCTGGCGGACGGCGGAGGCAACTCGCTGCTGCACGCAGCCGCGCTCTGGAACCGACCAGTCATCATGGAGGCGCTCGTGCGCCGCGGGTCCGAGCTCAACGCCGCCAACACGGTGCGTTCGCTGGTGCCGTGAGCTTGATGCCGGTCTCCGGAGAGTCTGATCTGACGCCTCCCCGTTGATAGAGCGGGCACACACCGATGGACTTGGCCATGCACTGGGGCCACGCAGACCTCGCGCAGCAGCTGCGGCACTACGGCGGGAAGCATTCGTGCGAACAGGAGCGCGACTTGGCGGTCGCGCAGCGAGATCTGGCGCGGCGCCAGGCCCACGAGAGCGCCGCGGAGCTCGAGTACGCGGCCTCTGCACTCCGCCAGGCTCGCCACGAGCGGGAGGCGCTGCGAGTCGAGCGCGACCGCGTGCAGACCATCAACGACGAGGTGTTCGCGCAGTGCGAGGCGCTGCAGGCTCGCGTCAGGCACGTTGAGGCAGAGATTGAGGAGACAACCAAGGCCCGCGACGCTTACCAAGTGCGCGCGGAACACCTCGTACAACAGCTCGCGAACGAGAGATTGGCGCGGGAGAATGCTCTCGCGAGCTGGAAGGCGGCCGAGGCGTTCGCGAGCGACTTGCAGCAGCAGGTGGCGGCCAGTCGCGAGCGCGAGGAAGAGGCGCTGGCCATGCGCAACGAAGCGGTCAAAGAGCGCGAGCTCGCCCGGGAACTCACTCGGCAGGCTCATCTGGACCAGGGCTTGGCCACGCAGAACCAGCGCGTGGCGGAGCGCGAGAGGGACAAAGCGTGCAGCGAGCTACTGACAGCCGAGCGTGAGGTCGCGGCCGACAAGGAGCTCTGCCGGAAGCAGCTAGCCCGCGTTGAGGTCGAGCGACGCAATATTCAGGTGGAGATCGACCGGCAAACGCAAGTGTTGCGTGCGGAGAACGCCAAGCTGGAGAAGTCGGTGCGCTCGCTGAACGTGACGGTCACTCGCCAGCGAGAAGAGCTCGAGCGTGGAGCGTTGAGCACCAGCGAAGTCAAGGCGGAGGCGCTTCGGATCGCTGGCGAACGAGACGACTTGGTGGCAACCTGTGCGACGCTACAGCAGCGAGTCGACGTGCTGGAGCAAGAGCGTCGGGACGCTCATCGAGCGTATCGTGAGCGCACCGAGATGAAGCTTCATCAGCAGTACGCTGCCGACTCAAGGACAGCGCTCCAGGCTGTGATTTCTACCTGGAACATGCTTCAGAGCTACTTGATGCAGCTCCGAAAGGGAATTGAAGGCGTGGAGTGGATTGACAGCATCGGAAGGGAGGCGTGTGGAGAGGATGACAAGTTCCAGTCCTCTCACTTGAGCTTGACACACTCGAACTCGTCGGAGGAGCTCTCGCAGCCTCGCATTGCGACTTCGAGTGCTAGCGGACCCCGTATGATTGCGGCGGCGAGCTCCCTCCCGACGCTCTCATCCAAGCCTGTTGTGCTGCCGTTCCTCCGCGACGCGGTTGGTACAATGGCAAGTGAAGACTCTCAGGCATCCAGATCTCCGCTCAAGCCGCTGACCAAGTCTCCACGATCGGGATGGAACCCGGAGTCCTCATCGCCCGTGGAGAGAGACCGAATCGGTATGGTCTCAAGCGATCATTGAACCATTCGGACTCGCGTATCTTGCTGACGTCTTGATGCGTCGTCACAGGCATTCTCCCTTTCATACCAGCGTTGGAAAGCGAAATTGCATCACATCTCGGCGCGCTGGAGATTGGCATTCGTGCCGAGGTGGCGGAAGTTGGTCAAGCTGTTGCTAGTCTACTGACCCTGTCGGCGTTCATCGACGCGTTTCTCGCATCTCTGGTGCGATGGGTGGTTGACAGCATCCGCCTGATGAGGTTCGTGCCGTGACGAAGTCTCAGTGGATCATCTGAAGGGGAGTGATCAGGCTCTGACGCCGAACTTGATGTGTTCCAATGACAAACGCCACAGGAAACAGATTGACGCGCAGAGCAAGATGCTCGAGCGCAAGGACGAACTCATCCGGAGGTTCACGCATCACCGACAGGAGAGCACCAAGAAGCAGACACCGGCCAAGTTCCGCGAGTGTTCTGTTCGTCCTCTGCTGTGAAAACCTACTGCCTCGCTCGGCCCAACGACAGCCGTGGAACGGGAAGGGCCTCTCCACTCGCACGAACGACCCGAATGAGCTTGTCGCGCTCCTCCTTCGAGTGCGCGCACAGAACGCGGCGGCCTGAGCAAGAGACAATAGAGCGAAGCACGCTTCGAGTCAACCTCCTCGCCAGCAGATTCGAGTACCAACACGAGCGACAGCGTACGCGGGGCACTGGACAAGTACCGACGGGAGACGTCGTACAGCACGATCGGGAACCAGTCGTGTGGGATCTGCGAGGACTCGGTCTTGGAGCACTCGCCGATCGTATTGGACAGCACCATGGAGCCCTTCGGAGGGCCACCGGCCTTGGCGTCGCCTCCCGACTGAAGAACAGTGGCGACCCAGGACGTTAGACATTGCGCTACGGTCAATAACATGTCGATAGCGGTGATGACGCACCTCCCAGTACTCGAGACGACCGCCTCGCACGACGCAGTAGCGCTCCTATGGCATTGACGTTCAGAATTGAGATGAAGGCTGCAAACGTGTCGCCACTTACGACAACGCCTCACCTTCCACGAGTGGAATATACCGTCGCTCTTCCACAAGTGGCCGCTCCAATCCGCTTGAAGCTTCTCGCTAAGCTCCTTGTGCTCCGCGCGCTTCAGGAACTCCTGGTTCCGCCAGTAGAAGATCTAGCGACGTTGGCATGCGGACATTAGTCGTGTGATCTTGGCATCAACCGCATGTGAATGAGCGTCGCACCTTGCGCATCTCGAGGTCGTTCGGGATGGTGCAGAGGAAATTCTGCAGCCGGATCACGTCCGTGTCGATCATGTTGTGGAACTTCTGCGTGAACTATAGCAGGTGACATCAATGCAACGCGGTCAGAGGACGGGAACACCAGTTACCAGCACTCGGCGAGTGATGCTCACCCTCTTGGCGACCGAGAACACGAGCAAGTAGTGGAAGGGGACAAACCAAAGCCCAAGGCACGCGGTCAACGCCATGGCGAGCACCATCAGCGTCTTGGCTGGGTGAACCCACAGCAGCAGGTTCTTGACGCGCTCCATGGTCGAGCAAAACTGGCCGAGTGTCTGCTGGATGTTCTTGGCCACGTCCTTGGCCTTGTGGTACTTGGCGACGAGCGACAGCTCCTTCTCGTGCTCCATCTCGACGATGCTGTACAGCGCCTCGCTCTCTACTGACTCGGTCAGCGTGATTCGTGCCTTGGGGTCCCGAATCACGAGTTGCATCCGCACCACGATCGTCGGCGCTCCATCGTCGCTCGTCACATTCGTATACATAGACCCACGTCTCGTGCTTGGGCTGCTACTCGAGGAACGAACAGGTGTCGCCAGTACCAGAACCTGCTCCTGTTCACCCTGCGGCCCGCCGGTCTTCTCGTCGCTCACTAGCGTCTTGATCGCCACACGTCCTCGACCGAGGAGAGCAGGAGGAGACGAGCCGTTGTCCTGCATGACATCGAATCGGATCGCACCGGGGGATTGGTTCCACGGGATCAACTCCTCCGCGCTGGTCCTCGAGTTGACCTGCGCAGCTTGGAGGAGACGATAGCGGAACGCATGCGTGTCGACGTGTCCGTCCGGGCGTGGCCACGGCTGCACGACGTCCTGCATCACCACATCTTGCTCGTAGGAGCTCAAGTTGCGCACTTTTTCCTTGAGCCAGCGCGCGTTCATGGCGCTGAAGGTCTCGACCGACTTGGACTCGGGCTGAGCGAGTGCCCAGATCGGCGAGTCGCTCTTCCGAGCGCACTCGGTCTGCGCGATCAGCTGGACCGGGATGTTCTTGTAGTTGGGCTCGTAGAAGACGCGCACGAAGGCGTCAGGCGGCGCCAGGGACCCGTTGGACGGCGTCAGCCCCTTGGCCGAGACAGGAACGAAGCGCAGCGTGGCTGCAGGTCGGAACTGACCACGACGACAACTGCTCGGACGCTCTTCGACCCACGTCTTGTGCACGCCCCCGCTCCGGAACCGAAGCAGTGTGGTGGCCAAGAAAGCCACAAATGCGCTCATCATGTAGAATGGGAGGTCGCCAGCGGGTGTGTGAAGGCACATGAAGGTGATCAAGCTCCAGACCGCCACCGTTCGCATGGGATACTTCCAGTCGATCGTCTCGGCGCACCAGAGTTGGACGGACTTGACGATCAGGAAAAGCTCGTCTAGCCGCTCGATGTTGCGCTGGACGACTGCGGGGTCGAACTCTCGCTCGTCAGCTGGGATGAACGATACATCCGGGCCCTCGGTCGAGTCGAGGATGGCAGAGTAGTCGTCTGTGTACTCCGCCAGTACTTGAGCGAGGCCGTACTCTTCGTCCTCTTGATGCAGCGAAATCCAGTGGAAACCGTTCTCCGGTGAGACTTCTCCCGGTCCTAACAGCGGCCGAGGCGGGTCGACAGTCAGTTCGGTCGCTCGGAGGACCTGGATGCCGTGGCAGGGCATCGACATGGAGCACACTTGGGCGACGCTCGTGCCGTCGACCAGCTTGTGCGTTGCACTACCCACTGACGCCTTCCGGAGGAGCTCGATCTCGATGTGGGAGTAAGAGCTGTGCACGGGCCACTCCTGTTCAAAGTTGATGTCCTTGCAGTCGCGCAGGTCGAGGTGCAGCTCGTGGACGAAGTCCGCAAAGGAGATCCGCACGATCGGGTGGAAGTCTGCGGACTGCGTCACGCTGTGCCCGTGGACGCTGGAGCAGCGAGTGCTGCACAGGTGGAGCGACCGCAGCGCAAGCTTGAGATGACCCTTGACTGTTTGCCTGCTCGGTTCTTGGTGGAGCGCATACAGCTTCCCTTTCTTCGGCTTCCCACGAGAGGAGGATACCGAGACGGAGTTCTCGCCCAGGCGCTGCACGTCTCGAACGGCTGGAGATTGCTGCGCCTCGGAGAGCAAGTCTTTCAAGAGATGGTGGATCGTCGGTCCTTGGACTGCCTTCGGGTGGAAGCTCAAGCCGACGCGAACACGACCGCCGTGCATGTGGTTGGTGGAGTCGCCGACGGGGTCCATTGAGGCCCAGCAAACCTTGGACACTCCAGGCGCGCTGACCGCGTCTTGGAGGGGGACCGCTGCCATAGCTAGTGATCACGAGTCCAAGGGGTTAGCTCCACTATCATACCATGAACTCGAAGGCGGATAAAACAACGTACCAACACACGCCTTCCGCCCAAGAGCAGACTCGTCGAACACGCGGATGAGGATGTAAATGCCGCGCTTGGTAGGGTCAGTGTGTTTGAGCATCACGGAGACATCCGTCCAGACGAAGGCGGGGCCGGCGGCAGGAGGGATGAATGTCTGGGGGTCGTACGGCGCCAAGCTCACGGTCAGAGAGATCCGCGGAGACCGAAAGCTGGCGCCTGTCGACAACCCCTCCGCTTGTAGCGGGGTCACCGTGAACGATCCGAGCTTGGCCGACACGCCAATGCTCCTCTCGTACGACCGCAGCCGAGAGTTGAGCAGAGTCTTGGATGCGGTGCTGCCAAGATTCGCATTCAAACGAGCGTGAGTGGAGTGGTGGGGCAAGACGCTCATTCCAACTCGTCCACAACGTACAGCTCTAACTGTGGGCTCTGTCCGCCCGTTGCCGCAACGGTGTACGACCTCGCCTCGAGGATGTCGCCTTCGTGTACAACTTGACTGACCAAAGCGCTCAAATGCAGGTCTGGGCAGGTATGAAAACGGTCTATGAGTAGCAGCCAAGCGAGCAGTGAGAAGCGTTGACGCCGTACTTGCCTCTGTCTAACCGTGCGCTGCGAACGCCGACGACGGAGCCTGCAAATTCTTCGTATGGATACTTGTCGTGCAGCTTCACCTTGGAGAGCTCCACCAAGCTCCCGACCGTGTCCAGTGCCGAGACGCGTAGCTTGACGTGGCGGTGCGCGAGCGTCACGACGCAGTGCACGTGCTGTGGTGGCAATTGCGATACCTCTGGTCCCTCGGCGTGAGCGCTCGGAGACGCAGGCCGTGCCTCCGAGCAGTTCATTCTGCTTCTATTGCAGGCGACACTAACTGCGAGTGCCCCCTCAAAGCAACAATACACCTGTGCGGCGACCCTCCATCACCGTTTGGTCGGAAACTCCACGAGAAACGCTCTGAGAACGATTCATTCTTGATGAATATGCGTTGATTGTTTTTTGAACTCGCTTTGGAGACTGACGCGGTGCTGAAGGCGTTCCAGGTCATTGACTCTTAGATGATCGCGCAGACGGAAGCACTTGGCCCGTCGCGTGGATCACGTCCATCAGCGTCTCGCGGTCGGCCTTGGTCCATGCGTACAGAACCCGCCGACCTGATGGTCAATGAGTGAATGCAGTCAGTCGGAGGCTGCAAGAATCGCACTCATTGCCCACCCAACCCACAACAACACAGTTCACGTACGTGGAGCACTGGGTGACGACAGGTCGAACAGCACGATGGGGTACACGTCGGGCGGAAGCTGCACCGACTCGGCCTTGGAGCACTCTCCGGTGGCATTAGCCAGCACAATTATCTTCTTCGGAGGAATGCCCGTCCTGGCGTCGTTCACAGACTGGCACCGTAACGCGCTCACGTTAATGTTGAAACAACCGCCGACGAATGAGGGTTCCTACCTCCCAGTACTCGAGACGTCCACCGCGTACCACACAGTACCGCTCCTGTATGGGCGATAGCACGAGAGAATAGTTCAGCACACAGCGCGCACCAACAGCTTCCAATGGAGCAGCATACCTTCCACGAGTGCAGGAAGCCCACGCTCTTCCACAAGCGACCGACCCAGTCTGCCTGGAACTTGTTGCCCAGTTCGAGGAGTTCCATTCGGCCCAGAAACTCTTGATTGTACCGATGGAAGATCTGAAGGATAGAGCGCCGGTCAGCAACTGTTCGACGCTGCTGAGGGCTCGAGATAGAGCGTGGTAAAGCCTTACTTTGCGCATGTCGAGGTCGGTCGGGATGGAGCAGAGGAAATTCTGCAGAGGCACCACGTTCGTGGCGTACTTGTGGAACTTGTACGTGAACTGCTCCCACGACATGCATGCAAGTGTGAATACGAGATATCACAACACATCACGACTGCAACAATGGGATGCCCTCACCTCACTCGCGACGTAAGCCACGATGATGTACTTCACCTGGACCACCCAGAGAAACAGGCATGTGGCGAACGCCAACACGAGCACAGCAAGCGTCTTGAGTGGATGGACCCACAGGACCAGATTCTTGACGCGCTCCATCGTCGAGCAGAGCTGACCCATTGCCTGCTGGATGCCCTTGGCGACGTCCTTGGCCTTGCGATACTTGGCGACGAGTGTCAGCTCCTCTTCTCGCTCGAACTCTAAAGCACTGTACAGCTTTTCACTTTCTGCCTCTTCGATCAGCGTGACGCTCGTCGTTGGGTCGCGCAGAATGAGCTGCATGCGAGCGACAAGCGTCGGCTGAAGTGCTCTCTCGCTCTTTTCGCTTGTGGGAGTGCCTCTTGTACTACTAGAGGACCGGATCGGCATCGTCAACGGCAGCTCAAGTTCCTGTTCGGACTGTACGCCCCCAACTTTCTCGTCAACAACCAACACCTTGATCGGGGCTCGCGCGCGTCCAATCAGCAACGGTGGTCGCGATCTGTTTCTCTGCATGATGTCAAAGCGGATGGCGCTGGGTGATTCATGCCACGGGATCAGCTCCTCCGCGCCGGTATTCGAGTTAACCCGAACAGGTTGAAGCAACCGATACTGAACAGTGTGGATATCGGTGCCGTCGGGTGGGCTGTCACGGTGTTGGCTTTCAGCGTCACCCTCAAGCTGACTTTGGCCCTCAGATTCGCTAGAGAACCAGGTGGTGCTTGCGTCAGATGACCTTGCTTCAGACTCGAGCGTCCGCTGCACGTCGAACATCTGTGGACACTCAACTTGTGTGACCAGCTGAAGGGGAATGTTCTTGTAGTTGGGCTCGTAGAAGACGCGCACAAACAAGGAAGGCATTGTCTGTGAACCATCAGGTTTGACATCCGTCGCGGTCACAACTGCAAAGCGCAGCGTCGCCACAGGTCGATGCACGTCCAGGCACGAGTGCCCCGGTCTTTTCTCGATCCAATACTTGTGAACTTTGCCATTTCGGAACTGGATGAGTGTAATCAGCAAGCATGCCACAAACGCAGCCACCAGGTAGAATGGGACGTCTTCGGGCGAGATGTGAAGACACATGTACGTGCTAGTGACCCACGCTGATACCGTCCGCAGCGGGTACTTCCAGTCGATTGTTTCAGCGTACCAGAGCCGAGCTGTCTTGAACATAACAAGAAGATCCTCGATCCGTTCGACGTTGCGCTGGACGATCGCGGGATCGAACTCGCGCTCTTCTGCTGGTATGAACCCCACATCGGGGCTTTGCACGCAGCTGAAGATGCCACCGTAGTCCTCCTTGTACTCCCCCAACACCTCAGCCAGTCCGCACTCTTCGTCATTGTGATACAGGGAGATCCAGCGGTACCCTTTCCGAGGCGGAGACCCATCTGGCGCCACCTTTTGCGGCAACGGATTGGCGGTGAGCTGGCAAGCTTGGATGACTTGGACGCCAAGGCAAGATACAGACCCGCTGCATACCTGCGCAACGCTGGTTCCATCAACCAGCTTTCCAGCCGCCCGACAGGCTTCGACCTTCCGGAGAAACTCCATTTGGATGAGCGATTGCAGGCTATGCACTGGCCACTCGTGCTCAAACATGACGTCGCTGCAGTCCTGCGGGTCCAAGTGGAGCTCGTGAACCGAGTCCGCGAACGTGATCCGGACGATTAAGCCAGGGTCTTTGCTCTGCAGCGTGCTGTGCCCACGCACAACGGAGCATTCGTCGGTGCAAAGGTGAACAGAGCGCACTTTGAGCCTGAATTGGCCCAAGACTTTCTGTTTCCCAGGCTCTTGGATCAGCGTCTGCAGCTTGCCCTTCTTTGGTTTGCTGCGAGACGAAAACACCGACACCGAGTTCTTTCCCAGCGACTTGACATCGTGGATGACAGCAGACTGCTGCGCGACGGACACCAGGCCCTTCAAGAGGTTGCTGATCGTTGGTCCTTGCACCACCTTGGAGTGGAAGCTCACTCCGACTTGGATACGTCCGCACCCAACCTGCCCCGCGTATTTGCCGACGGGATCCACCAAGATCCAGCTGGTACTCGTCACACCGGGACAGCTCACCGCCTCCCCGAGCGGCACTCCGGCCATCGCTGGCAGCAACAATTGAGAAAGTGAGCGTGAGTTAGAGAAACACTTCACAGTATTGCGGAATGTGCTGCCAATCAACGCACCAATGCATGTCTTGCAGCCAATCGGAGACTCATCAAACAAGCGGATGAGGACGAAGAGGTCCTCCTTGGTCGGATCTGAGTGTCGAACCATCACCGACGCGTCTCTCCATATGAATGCTGGGCTGATGGCCGGGGGGACGAAAGTCTGGGGATCGTAAGGTGCCAAGGCGACCGACAGTGACACGCGCACGGATCGGGAGAACAGGCTGCCCTCAACCTCCAGAGGAGTCACCGTGAACGCTCCAAGCTTGGAAGATACGCCGATTCCCCTTGTGTACACCAGAAGCAGCGCATTCACCATTTGCTTGGACGACGCACTGAAAGAGATACGAGACGCGATCAGTGTCTACAGGTGCAGAGTTGGATAGTCAGAGCAGAGCACTCACAGCTTCGGTAGCGCCTCAGTGTCTCCCTCTGTCGCGACCGTGTACGGTCTTGCCTGGAGCACATCGCCTTGTTGCAAAACATCGCCGATAGTAGCGGCCAGGTGCAGGTCTGGATGGCATCAAGGCTTGTCAGACCTCTTCGAATGGAGTAGTCGACGGGAAGGCTAGTGGGATTGCCACGTTCAGCGTAGCTGACGAGCAAGTGGCTGCACCTTCATCGAGACGCACGCTGCGGACGCCGACGACCGCGCTGGATAGCTTCTCGTACGGGTACTTCTCGCGTAGCTTCGCCTTGGCGAGCTCCACCAGCCTCCCTACCGTGTCCCGCTCCGAGACGCTCAGTTTGACGTGGCGGTGCGCCAGCGCCACGACGCAGCACACGAGCTTCGGAGACAGCGGACCGCCACCGCTCTCGGAGGTTCCCAGGCTCGTCATGCTGCACGGATGAAGGTGTCTCCTCAACGCAACTCGGAAGCGCCACCCGTCAGCAACAGTGACCAATTATAGATGCTGCGTCCTTCAATTCTAACAACGACAATGACACTTGGGCGTCCTTGTTCATTCCACGCGAGGTTGCACTGCGTCCTCGTTCTCCCGGGCCCTGACATCCCAGTCCGCCCGTCTCCCCCTACTACTTCTTAGCTTTCCTCTGGTCACGCAGCTCCTCCGCCACGGCCTCCTCGAAGATCTTGGCGATGTGGTTGAGCTCCTCCTCCTCGCTCGCGAACTCGGCCGTGCGCCGCTGCGAGGCGCAGCAACATACCAGTCATCAAACCACGTCAGCCCTCGTCCCGGAGCAGTAGAGCAGGCCACGACCGGGCAGGCGACGCACCTCGGACGGCAACAGGCGCGGCGGCGCGCGGTTGCGCGGCAGCATCCGCTCCACGCGCTCGCGGACGTCCTCGACCTGCTCGGCGTCGGTCGCACCGTACACGTCAGCTATCCACTGACTGAAACAGCAGAGATGCGCAAGAAGAAGACGCGACGTACGCTGCGCACGCCCAGCAGCGCGCCGACGCCGCAGACGAGCAGCGCGCAGCCCGCGACGGACATGACGGTGCCGCCCAGCAGCGCCTTGAAGGCGGCCATGCCCGGCGACTGCGGCCGGTCGAGGCGCAGCGCGCGCTCCACCGCGGTGACCTGGCGGATCACGGGCGGCGCGGGCTTGTTGCTGCGCTTGGGCGCCAGCTTCTCCCGCTTGGCGAGCCGCTGCTGGCGCACGAACCCCCAGTAGAAGCCTGCCGCGCACGCCGCACGCTCGTCACTAGGCTTCGGTAAGGAGTGCCACAGGTACAGAGGGAGGAGGAGCACACGCACCGCCGCCCAGCAGCACCGTCGCGCCCACCTGGATGGCCGTCGCCGCCGCCGACTCGCGGTCCGCGCGCTGCTCATGCCGCTCGTCCGCCATGGCCGTCAAATTGGTCCCTGACGAGGAGAGTCAACCCAAACACCCAAATGTGTTGACATGGAGGGCTGGGTTATTAAAAATACGATCGTTCACCCGATGGGTGTTTCCTCTGGTTTCACCCTCATTCTGGGTGATTCGCAACGGCAGCGCACAAGACGGCGGGCCGGCCGAGATGCTGGCGCGCCGAGTGGCCGCGCGCGCGCTCTGCTGGCGCCGCGGGGGCGCCGCCACCGGCCTCGAGCGGCCGCAGGGCCTGTCGTCGTCCTCCTCCTCCTCGCGCCAGCCGGACGCGGACCTGGCGCGGCTGGCGGCGGCCATGCGCGAGTTCCACGCGCGGCACCAGCACTTCGTGGTGCCCTACCACTTCCAGGTTCCGTCCGCCCCGGAGTCGGACGCGGACGCCAGCGACCCGTGGCCGGCCGAACTGCGCGGCATGCGGCTCGGCACGGCCATCCGCAGGTTTGTGCGCGCCAGCAGCGCGTTGGAGATGCAGCGCGTGCGGCGCGAGCTGGACGCCGTGGCGTTCCCGCGCGTGACCGACTGGCGGCGCTTCCAGTGGGAGGAGGCGACGCTGGCAGCGCTGCGGACGTTCAGGGGCATAGAGAGCCACCTCCTGGTGCCGCGCAAGTTCGTGGTCCCGAGCGGCGACGACCGCTGGCCGCGCGCCGCCTGGGGCCTCCCGCTGGGCAACCAGGTCGGCGCGCTGCGGGCGACGCGGGGCAAGCTGCGGGCGTACCAGCTGGAGGACCTCGCGGCCGTCGGCTTCGTCTGGAACGTGGCCGAGTACAAGTGGGCCGCGCTCTTCCTGCCGGCGCTGCGTCGCTACCGACAGCTGCACGGCCACGCCAACATCCCCCAGGCGTTCGTGGTTCCGTCCGGCAGCAGCGTCGCCGAGGAAGGAAGCGAGCACGAGCTGCCGAACCCGTGGCCGAAGCGGCTGCACGGCTTCCGCCTCGGCGCCATGATCAACCACATCCGCTCGTCGACGGGCTACCAGGCGCTCGCGGAGCAGCACCACGACGAGCTGGCGCGACTCGGCTTCTCCTTCAGCGCGTACGACACGACGTGGAGCGAGAAGATTCTGCCCTCGCTGGCCACCTTCCGCGACGTCTTCGGGCACTGCCGCATCGACGTGTACTTCGTGGTACCGCACGCCGAGCCGTGGCCAGAGAAGGCCTGGGGCATGCGCCTCGGGTTCATCGCGCAGAACATTCGCGGACGCGGCGACTACGTCGATCAGGTGATCCGCGACAGCGCGACGCTCGAGGCGCTCGGGTTCACCTGGAACGTGACGGAGGCCAAGTGGCGCTGCGTCATCCTGCCGTCGCTCACGACCTTCGTCCAAGTGTTCAGGCACACCGATGTGCCGCGGGAGTTCGTGGTGCCCACGTCCGAGGCGTGGCCAGAGCAGACGTGGGACTTCCGCCTCGGAGCGTTCGTCTCGTCGCCGGACCAGCGGCTTCGGTTCGCCGACTACATTGAGATTGACAATGGCCGTCTCGAAGCGCTGGGATTTGACTCGTGGGCCAGGGGAGGCGCCATGGACGAAGACGACGAAGGCGATCAAGACGAAGGCAACGATAGTGGCAGCAGCAGCAGCAGCAGTAGCGAAAGTGACAGTGACAGCGATAGCGACGATGACAGCTTGTCGTGAGCATCATCAAGATGAAGCGAACAGCCGCTATTTATGTCCCGCGTCGCGCGTTCAAACCGTCACTGCAGCAGGACGCGTCCCGCCCATGATAAGCACGAACGAGGTTGGCCATGACTGAGGAGCACCTCGTCAGCCGCGGCAGCGTGACGCAGCTCGCCGGCAGCAAGAATCACGCCGTGTTCGTACGTGCCCTAAATTTTCTGTCGGTGTCCGTGTCGATGTCGATGCCGTGTTGCCTCTGTTGGCGTCTAACGCACACTGTGGGCTGACGAATCCGCAGAGGCTCCGGCAGCTCGATGAGAGCGTGCCATGGATCACAGAGATCGTGTGTTTCCTCTTCAATGCTCAAGTACGTCGACAAAACAAGACCCTTGATCGGATAGCAGTGGCTAAAACTCGTCCAATGTCTACCGAACACAGGGCAACGTATTGCAGGTAGTTCGCGGTCCAACAGGTGCTCCAGCAACGCGAGCGAGCTGTTCAACACTACTCTCTCGGTCCGACGGCAGTGGCGGGTACTTCGGCGACGACAACCTACTGATTCGACGCGCAGTAGCGAAAGAGGCCGTGGAGAAAGAGGTCGTGCGCTTCTCCCTCGACAGGCTAAACGCGTCTGTCGAGGTCGTGGGTGTCGTGATCTCGTACTCGGAGGACGCGATCGCCCGTCGACCAGTGCTGAATCCTTTCTCGCTCACGTGCGACTTGTGCGTGACTCCGACTGCTGATGAGATCGACTTCGAGGAGTTTGCGAGCGGTCCAGTCGGCGGCAACTCGAGCTCGAGGGTGCTAAGCCACGTCCACGACAAGAAAGCCACGGCTAACACGGCGTATGTCGTCGCGTGCAAGTTCTTCAGGGATCGGCGTAGTCGCGGCGAGTGGTTCCTTCACACCATCTGCGAGCGCGGGAGCGTGCGGAGCTCGATCAACACGGCGCTGGCGGAGTGCATGCAAGTGTTCATGCTCGACATCATCCCGGAGATTGAGATTCCGAACCGCAACGGACTCACGAGTGTTGCGTCTATCTGCGCCGCGCTCTCGTGCGACGAGTTCCTGGGCATCGAGAGGTACTTCCCGGATACCGGACTGCACAAACCGCAGTTCGCTCGCATCATCTTGTACTCGCTGCTATTCGCGCGACCAGAGCTGCGGCACCCGGCACGCGCGGCGGCTATCGTTGCGCTGCTCTTCGAACTGTTCGAACAGATCGATATCAACGGCGACGCGATGGTCGACTGGGACGAGTTCACTACTTTTTGCATCTCGCTCGGCCTCATCGCAACACACGACGCTCCCGCCGGTGGCGATGATACCGACAGCGAGGGAAACACCTCTGACGGCGCGAGTGCCAGTGCTGCAGCGCTGTATCAGCAGCAGAATCCCAGAGGGCAGATCCGGACGAGGTGCGCCGCCAGACCAACTGTGGAAATGGATGGACAAGGAAGTCGCATCGACCTCTCACCTAACATCGGACTGTGTCTTAGGTCGTTTCCATACCAGATCAGCAAAATTCGCAGCATGCCAAGCTTGAAGCGCATCGCTGTGATAGAGAACAACTCCTCTCTCATCCTGGTACATCACGCTATGGGGCTGCTTCGTCTCTGCGCTAGTTACCTCTAAACGCCAATGTTGTAGATCTGCGACGCAGATCTAACGCTGCTCCACGAGTTCAACTGCTGCGAGAAGCTTGGTGTCCCGCCTGGAACAATCGAAGCCGTTGACATCGACCACATCCCGTCTCGCAATGCGCTAGCTGTAGCTACGAGTGACTCGTGCATCTCGATTTGGTCGATTGTCAACGCGTCGACAGGCGCATATGTGCTCGCGCTCAAGCTCTCCAGCCGATACCCGCTGCATACCATCAGATGGTGTGCGATGGCTCAGAAACTGTTCGTGTCTGGCGCCAAGAGCGCTCACTTGTGGGACATTGAGACCAAGAGAGCGACTACGCACCTGCAGCAGCAGTACGAGCAACAGCGCTGCGACCGCTTCTCCGACATTGTCGAGCTTGGTGGGTCTCCACCTATGTTTGCGACCGCATCGTTCGATCATTACATCACGGTCTGGGAGTGCTCACCATCTACCTCAGACCCTATGTCAAGCGCGGATGATCCGAGCAGCACCTTTGATAACCCCCGGGTGATGTTTGAGTTCGTTGGTCATGCCCAAGCGATCTTGACACTCGACTATCTTGAGCCCGTGCTGCTGAGCACCGGGTTCGAATTTGAAGCGTATTGCTGGAGTGTACCGATGCAGTCGCTGCGCACAAAACTGTCTGGCCACCACCACAGCCTCATCGGTGCTAGATTTGTGTCCACAGCAGGCTTCCCGTTCGCTGGAAGTGGTGACGTTGGTGTGGAAATGGTGGCAGTCGTCACGGGCGACCAGAGCGGACATTTCAAGCTCTGGGACGTCACTCGCTGCGTCCGCGGGTACTCGACAGACCTGGCAACGGTGCTGCAATCGTTCGACACTCTTACACCCAGCTCCTCCTGCGGGTTTCACACATTTGCTGTTGGGTTTCCACCATCGGGTTCCACCGTGAGCAGTGTTGATGCGGATGTGAACAGCAGCGACGATGACATCACCAGCGCAGGCACTAAACCTGCAAGTTCGAGCTCACTGAGCTCGCTCTGCGATGTGATCGCTGGCAACTTTCGTATTCTTCGCTTTCGCGCAGTCACCCAGTCCGAGGAGCGTCGGCCACCGCACTGTGTGGTATTCAACGCAGTCACCAATACGTTTGTTGGCGCCGTTGGCAACAATGTCGCTGTGTGGAACGCCAACTCGGGCGAAAAGCTCGAAGAGCCTGTGCTTGTCCGAGACGCCGAGATCTGCGGCCTTGCATTCGACCTGCCGCGTGAGCGCAAGCTCTTCGTTGCCACCAACGTGAGTCGAACGTGTTTGAGCGCAGATAAGGGTCCCGGACAGTCGCTGATCGGTTGTTGATGTGCAGGACGGCTCGATTCGGCTCTACAATCCGGTGACAGGCGCACTGCTAATGGTAAGACGGAGATTTGGCACGCGAGTTTGGTGTTTGTTCAGACTAACACTCAGCGTCGTCTCCGGTTGGCCCCGTGTAGAAGTCACAGATCCATGACGGTATCATATCGTCACTACTGTTCTGCCCACACGCAAACGTATGCCGCTCCTGATGATTCTTCGCTGCACCTCAGTGGTCCAAATGATTGACATTGCTTCGCTTGTGACTTCTACTATCAGTGCCTCATTTCGACGGGGTACGACCGCAGCGTGTGCGTATCACTCTCTCAAGCCGGCCGCACCGATCTTGAGGTGCTGCGCACTGTCGAAAATGCCCATGATGCGAGTATCACTGCATGCGCGTTCTCCACATCCACTGCTGCATCGGTGCAGCCACTTGTGGCGACGGCGGATGAAGCAGGCGCGATCCACGTCTACGACTTCACGAACATGTACCTGCTTTTTCGCTGCCTTGGTCACCACAGCGAAGTACGCGCGCTGCACTTTCACTGCAACGCACCGCTGTTGATCTCCGGCGACGTCTCCGGGACGGTGTTCGTGTGGGCGACAACCACATTAACAACATCGAGTGGAGAAAGCACGCCGACGTACTCAATCCGCCCATTGATGGCTTTACTGATCTCAGATCATTCGCAACTACCGAGAACCCCCAAGACCGGAGGAAGAACCACAAGAAGAGAAAAGGTCAGCGGAGCGCCAGAAAGCCATGGTGGAGATCATTCCGGTTCAGCACGGCCACACCGCTCGGGAATCGCGTCGATATGCTCGACGGTCGAGCCTCACGCGTCAATATTTGCCGGTGATGCTAATGGGGTCCTTCATCGATGGGACCTGCGTGCACTGCAACATGTTGCGCACAAGCGAGGTATCTCATCGTCCCATTTTGAGGCAAGGCAGGCGGCGATTAATGACCTGAGCGCGAGTGGAGATGTGAACAGTGCGATGGGCGTGGATGTCATTGATGCGGCATTGCACCCGCTCCTGTCACAGCAGCAGCAGCAGCCAAAGCGACAGCAGGACCAGCAGCTGCGCTTCAAGCACAAAATGAGTATCTTGCGACTTCAGGGCGACGATCGGCATCGGTTTCGCGGTCTTCTACCAACACCATCGACTCCACAGTTGCCACTACAAGTGCTGTTGAGTGAACCTTCAACAGAATCCGACCTGGGTCACAGTCATCGTGGAGCTTCGATCCCCGGGTGCTATTCAAGCTGCGCGTGGGAGGCGCACTCGGGACCAGTGACGGGGGTTAGCAGTGTCCCGTTCCCTGGAGCTGTCTTCTCCTTCTCGACCGACTGCTCGGTCAAAGTCTGGGACTGGGATGGCGGGAGTTTGGGGAATTTCTCTACCTCAAAAGCGCCGCCTGGAACAACCAAGCAGTTGATAGAGTCCAATGACAGCTCTCAGGCTCACGCGTGGAAGTTTACACGCCATTTGACTGGCGATGAGAGCGCACAGCACTCGCGCATCGCCATGGAGGTCGTCCGCAAACAGCAGCAACAGAGCAGACGTGGCCAAATGCTGCCGCCACCATCGACGGATCAAAACGAGTTGGGCTGCGACGACGAGTATGCTGACATATTCAACGATTTCAACGATTCGAGGCAGCGGCTTGGGAAATCAACGGCTTCATCGACACAGAAAATGCGCCTGGGAGATGACGCCGCCATTCCGTTTACTGGTGGGTCGCACGCCCTACGTCTCGCTTGTTGGTGGCTGTGACAACATACTAACCACTCTATTTGACGTGAAGCTGCGTCGGTGAAAGCAGGGGAGCAGAGCGGTCTGTTTGGACCAGAAGAGCTTGCACGACTTCAGAGACTCGAGCGTGACAACCCATCGCTGCTTGCCTCCATACAGTCCAAGTCTGCTCTCGAGCCCATCGGCTACCTCAGCGTGAGCGATCGCGAGACTCTGGCCAAGAAACGTGTAGCCGCCGCCACGAGTTTGAGCAACGGCCAACTGCCGGGTGATAGCGTGCTTCGCGCCATGAAGAACTACCCACAGGAGCTGCAACGCCGGCACCGAGCACGGGCTTCTCCGGCTTTGCGGGCGCTCCAAGTCGCGCCGTCACCATTCCTGCTCGACAAGCTTGGTGACGACCTATTTCACGATGGAGAAGATCAGCGGCTTCGAGACGGCCCAAAGTCCATGCCAAAGGCTGCGTCGGTCAAGCGAACGATGGGCAAACGCTTCGGGATCCGCATGGAGACAAGTGTGTCCATCACGCGAAATGTGCCATTGCCAGCTTTGACAGCGAGAATGGACGTCGTCAGTGCCGAGAGCGATGGATCAGACTCGGGATACGGGCAGCAGGATGGCAGCAAGGTAGTCTGGGCGACGGCCAGTGGGGGAGGCGGCGCGAACGTCGATACCCCCGCCGAGTCGCCGCAGAAGAAGACGCTGCTGACCTCCAGTGCATCAGCCCCAGTGCTCCCGAACCGAACCATCCAAGAGCGTGCCAACATCGAGCGAAAGATGAAGATCTACGAGGGGATCGCACTTCGCGGAGCCGGAAACAAGCAATCGGAGCAGTCACCGAATGCACTTGCTCCGGTGGATTCCCCCTCTTCCTCCACATCAGCATCGCCGTCCCGGACACAGACACTGGTCTCCGTAGCATCGATGCCTCTAGATGGAGGCTCTGCGAACATGTTTGGTCCACACTACACCGTCAAGCAGGTGATGCAGTTCGGAGCGCTGGTCACGCGGTTCGACGAAGACTTCTCCGGGGATCTGGACCAGCAAGAGTGGGTAAACCTGATCAAGAGCAGCGGTCCGCTCTTCGGTCGTGCTGATATCGACAAGCTCTTCCGCACGATCGACCGCGACGACAGCGGCAAGATCAGTCTTCGCGAGATCCTCCCCGCTGTCGTAAGTCTGCGTTCGCGGGGTTCGTGCTCACAGGTTTGGCAATTGGACGCTAACCCTCATCTTTTCGCTGCAGTTCTCGAGAGCAACACCGGAGCAACTCCAGAAGATGAGGCAGCTGATCCTAGCGCACACGCAAGTCAAGTCGCCACCATCACGTGCCAAAAGCGGTATCACTGTTGATGTGTGATAGGTTAGGAGACAAATGGCGACGACGGGCTAGTTCCATGAAGAGATCAACTCGTTGCCAACGCAACTTCGCTTTCGCCAGACTAGTGGCAGCTTGTGGCGATGCAATCGGGCGACTCGGCCACGAGCTGGTCGACCTTGACGCGCTTCAGCTTGCCGTCGGTGTCGTGCACCGCCATCTCCAGGTCGTGGAACGCGTACTCGAAGAAGTAGGCGCGGGCTCGCGCCGATGGGGCGTGCAAGATGCCGAACTGGTCTACTTGCAGCATGAAGACGGCCGTGGCGCCGTCCTCGCCAGCGATTTGCTTGGCCTCGATGAACGGAATGAGCTTGGAGATCGGGTCCAAAGAGCTGCCGTACTCGAGTGTCTTGTGCTGCCATACGGTGCGGATCTCACCGTCCGAGAAGAGCACGCCCGCCGCGTACCGGAGCGGGAACAGGTCGTCGCGGTTGTCGCGCGCAGTGGCTTCGAGCGCCTTGGCGTACACCTGCCGTTCCTTGTCGTCCGCCAGTAGCGTGGCCTGCTCTGCGATGAATCGCTGCGGAGCGTCTTTGCCGTTCTCCGGTGTCAGCTTGTTGTCCGCGGTGACGCTACTGCTGTGATCGCCGCAGTCGCAGCTTGCGACCACTCGAGAGCAGAAGGCGCGCGCGTGGTCGAGCACCTCGCCGCGCGGTACGCGGTCGTAGAGCGACGGGAACGGGTACAGCTCGGCGAGCGTCGAGACGCAGGGGCGACAGCGCCGCGCGCGCATGATGAAAGGCGTGTCGCGCGAGAAGAGCGGGCTGGAGCTGAGGAACTCGCGGCAGAGCGTGCCGGGCGTGAGGCACTCGTCCGCGTCCGACACGATGTACACCTTGCGCACGCGGCGCACGGGCAGCAGCTGCAGCTGGGCGATGCACGAGCGCTCGGCGCACAGCGCGCCGCCGATGTTGGCGCACTCGACGTTGGCGCCAACGACGAACTTGTCCGTGTCGCCCTGCAGGTCTTCGTACGCGAACAGCGCGAGCACGCGGAAGCCCGAGAGCAGCGGCAGGCGCGCGAAGTGCTGGTCGCGCCGGTCCTCCAGCAGCGTCAGGAACCGCTCGTCCTCGGCCGTCAGCTCCGCCGCGCGCATCGTCTGTCAGATGAAGTCGGTCGGTCGACCAGCTGGTCGGTGTAGTCTCTGTCTGTCTGTTGGTGTCCGTGGCGGATGCGAGAGTGACCTGTCGACGGCCGGGAGATCGATGCACCGACAGGAAGGAAGAACGTGACCTGTCGACGGCCGGGAGATCGATGCACCGACAGGAAGGAAGAACGCGCTCGGAGATGGACGCGTCGGGTATTGCAGGCGATGCTAACCGGTCCGGTGAATGCGAGCCGAAGCCATTCAAAGTCGCGCGTGGCGTTTTTGTAACGGCTGGCATGCATACAAACACCAAGATAAAAGCCGAGCGGAGACGCGACGAGCTCCGCCTGCAGACGAACGCCAAATTCAAGTTGCCCGGCCTCTGGCGCCGCGTCCTCAGCCTCAAGTGGCGATGCACGACGCGGACGACGCGATTGCGCGGCTGCTGCGGCGCAGCTGCGTGCCAGGCGCGGCGTCTCTCGTGGCGGCCGCAACTGCAACGGCGAGCGCGAAGCTGCGACAGCAGGGAGGTGTCGAGCTGCGATCGGCGACGCGACGACTGCTCGCAGTGACCGACGCGCGGGCGTTGCAGCGAGAGTGCCTGGAGACGGAGAAGATCGTCCACTCGGAGGACACGAGCGCGTCTTCCTCGCAACTACTTGTGTTTCACGAGCAGGTGACTGGCGTCGTGGGCCTAGACGAGATCGACGCGCTGAGGGACGAGCTGTGCGGGCTGCAGGCGACCAAGGAGCTGTCTCTGGAGGAGGAAGCGTACGCTGAGGAGCTCGAGGCCGTCATCGTAGAGGCGCTAGCTGACGCGTTTGTATCGGGGATTATCAGCCACGATGACACACGACGTGCGAGGCATGGAGATAGGCCCGACGACGCTCAGCTGTGGCTGCTCGAGCTCGCTGTGCAACCGTCGCCCATGACCCGCCAGCTCGCGTTCTCGTTGCTGTTGCAAGTCGGCATCTCCTCCACATCGATTCTACTTTCAACAATGATCGATTCTTCGCGGAATGCGCTTCGCTATGACATCAGCAAGCTGCAAGACGAGCTCTTTGCCACGCTGCGGGAGATGCTGGCGAAAGCGGTTGTCGTCGCGGGTACCGCATCGGCTTCTCCTACGCATCGGCAGACGCGAAGGTCAGCGCGCGCCACTGTCTACGGTGAATTATCTTGGGTGGAAGCAGCTTTGGAGTGCATTGTGCTGTTTACCAAGCACATCGACGGCGATAAAGGGTTCAGGCGCGACAGGCTGAGCCAGCTCGACCCTCTGGCGCTCCGATATCTGTTCGAAGCGGTGGCATTGGGCTTGCCCGATACCGCGTGTGCTCAAGAGTCCATCGTGGAGCTGATCATTGTCACGATCTACACGTCCGAGCCGCGGTCGATGATCGCATCAACCTCAGCTCCAGGGTCACGAAGTGCGCTTCGCGTTTCCCCTACAGCGTTTGAGCAGTGCTGCTCGCTTGAACTGCTGCTTGCAATGCTGTACACAGCTGTCAGCGTGCACACCCAGCAGCTTCTGTTCATGGTGCTCTTTGACTTGGCATGCGAGCAGCTTTTCAAGTCGAAAAACACGGCCGCCCCAGTGTGCAAGGACCCGGACTTGTTGTGGCTCGCACTGCTGGAGCAAGAGCTCCCGTCAAGATGGCTGCGCTCCCCTCTCACTTTCTCTTCGACATCCACTCCGCGGGTCGCCAAAGTACTAGCCACAGCGCACCCGTCTCTCTTCGACAAGTCTACTCTGGCTGTCCTGATGCAGCTACACCGCTTCCTTCGGATTAACGAGTACTTCGAGCGAAGCGTCAGCTTATCAAGCATGCTTCAAGTGGCCCAAGAGAACAGCAGCCAAACTGACACCATCATGAGGAAAATCGATGAGCTGTTGTCATCCTGCCGAGCAACAGAGAAGTTCCGAGGCGAACTGTGGCTCTCCGAGCTCCTAACGTTTGGCGTAACCCCATCTACTGGCGGAAGTAGTCCGAGGGGAGCGATTTTGAACGGAGCAGCGGGTTGTGAAGGAGGAGGACGAGATGGAACAAAGCTCCAGGAGACCTGCGGATTCAGCAACAATGACAAGGTTCGCTGCGCCGCGCAGGACAAACTCTGGAATCTGATTGGAGACTCGTCCTTGCCTGCCGAGCGGATGTCCTTCGCTCGTGTGGCGACTCTGTTCGTCCGGCGGTTGCTTCACTCCAAGGTAATGACAATCAGGCAAATGTTATGGTGCATCAATGATGCGACTAACTTGCAGCTGCTTGAATTCGCCAGGTAGCTACGTCACCTGCCATTATCGAGCTCCGCAGTTGCCTTGATGCGGTGATGAAGCAACAGGTGACCAACAAAGAAGTGGTCGCGACGCTGATGCTGCTCATTCTAGACGTTTGCCAGACATCCGAGATGACACATGCCGACCAGCGTCGTCTTGCTTTCGACCGGACCGCTACCGAGCCGACCACGCTTGCAAGTGATGCTTTGGCTCCTTCCGTCATTGATTTTCCGACCCCAGACGACCAAAGCGAGACGCCAAGGGTGGCGGCAAGTCGTTTCCTCCGTGGGAACATTTCGCTCGACGAAGATCTCCTGGAGGCTCTCGGTCCCGGCTTCTTCTTTCACGCAGCGCAAGCTCTGACCGTTCACGAACTCTCACGAGATCATGCCTGTCGTGGCTCTTGCTGCGGTTCCACCAGGTCTGCCGCAAATGACGCTGGCGTCTGTGCGGCGTTCATCCTCTTCCACCTCTGCGAGTCCAACGACGCAGCACTTCCTCGAATCGGCGGTCTCAGCTCCACCACAATGTTCCTCGGAGCGTGCGAGACTCGCGTTGCCGTGTACGTCATTTGGTTCTTGTGCAATGTGGTTGCTGTTTGATCCCCACTGACTGCTCATGGAGCGACTTCAACAGACTGGCCGCCAGGTTCCTGCACCGACAGATCAAGCGCAGGGATTCGACCAAGTACTTCGCGCTGCTACGAGAGCTGAGCGCCGCGTGCGCCGACCGCGACGACGGCGACACACTCACCAACTCGCTCCTCCACGTGCGGGCGATACTGGAAAGCGGCGGGGTTGGCATCGAGAGCTGAACGAGAGCTCCGCCTCAGCCAGCTTCAACTTGGTACCGGTTTTAGTACCGGTTTGAATACGAACGCTATCATTGGTGGAAAATCTTCTAAACCCGGATTTTGGCAAATGAAATGCCATCCATTTCAGTGGCCACGAAGGCGAGTTCCCCGCTTCTCCTCGTCCCCATTCCCTTTGTCATTTCTGATAGTGAGAGCAAGTGCAGACATCGTGTATGAAGTTTTCATGACCACGTTGGTGGTGCCGGTCGGCAACTCGAAGCCCCTGACTCGTGTGGGCGGAGAGGAGCCCGTTCGCGGTGGTCCGCGTCTCACTGGCCGTGCGCATGGCTGGCGGCCCGCAGAAATGCGACGTCGTCGGTCGCGCGGTCGGTGGGGCGTGGAGCACGGCGAGCGCTGGCAGACATCGAATCGGAGATATTGTGTGGAGTTCTTGCTGCAATTAGCCTGGACCATGAAACGCTCCGAACATACAATCCAAAGCGATATCCATGTGCGCAACACGTTGTGGCGGTCGATGGGCCCCCGGCAGTCGTGATGCACCACGCCAGTCGTGGACAAACAGTGAAGAGGAATTGGCTGCGGCATCGAAGTTCTCGTCGCGAGTCTGTCAGAGGGAAATTGGGTTGTGAGCCTAATTCCATCTGGGCAGGAACACCTTGAGATCAGAGATCCACATTGGCGTGAACGATCCTAGCGAACAGTCCGCCTTTGGTACATCCGCTGTCGACTGGATGCCGTGGTTCAACGCATGCAGTGCCAATAGACGAAGCCAAGCTCACAGGTGCTGCTTACAATGAATGATTCACCCCTGAGCAAGTTCTGCGGTTACTGTGTGCGAGCCAACGTGGATGTGCCAGCTGCGGTTGGTCAGGGAATACACGTCGAACATGGCTTGCCAGCTTGCCTCCAGGTCCTGCGAGTGCTCGCGCGTTCGAAAAAGCGCCGGTGGTGCAGAGGATGACGCGCGAAGCCGGCGTTTGACCGCGTCAAGTGTCCTGGGGTGCGTTGCCAGGTAGACTACAGAGGCCCAGTCGCACCAGCCACGTCAATGGAAAAAAATAGTTTGTTAGCAAAACGAGGTGATGATGAACCACACGGCATCTGAAAGATCGAGCTGCGCACCTGCCAAGTCCTCGTACTCGCGGCAGCTGTACGCTATCAGTTCCGGCGTGTCTGAATTGGCCAGCAATGACACGGCGACTCGACTGCGGTGCACCAAACACAGATGTCAAGGCAATCCACGGTCTTGCTTCCATGCAGCACTCCTTATAATACCTCGCAAAAGAATCGCCCGCCAGAGTAAGCACTGGTAAGCCCGCGTAGAGCGCGTCAGTGGCGGTGGAGTGCGCACCATACTGGCAGATCGTGGCATAACGGGAAGGTAGCGTGAGATTCCAGATCATCAGCTCACTATCCGCGACACCCAATCCACACACTCACAGTTAGTGTGTCCAGGAAGAGTCCACCGATCCTGTGCCGTCGTAAATGCTGTGCCTTTGGCACTCTGACATACCACAACACACAAAAGCTTTAGCAGGCTGACGCTAGTCCAAAGAGCACAAGCAAGAGCACGGCACCAACCTGGTGAGGAACTGGATCCTGCTAGCACTGATGCCGAGCGCTCGCGCCTCACGAAACAGGTTTTCTTTCGCTTCCTCGCTCGTTTCAGTGCTGGCATCTGAACGTGACGGGTCCAGGAGCAACAGCACGCTTCTCGGGACGCGATGCATGATTGCCATCCAGACGGCAAACACCTGCGACTCCAGCTTGTCGATCTTATTGAAGTTCACGAACACAAACGCGTTCGGATCGATATCCGCATCCAAGTGTAACCTTGAGTGGCGATCAGCCAAATCTGCTGGTGATGGCAGTTCCCACAGCTTCGAGCGTTGGTGAACACCAACTGCGTCGTAGTAGTTCACCTGGTACGAATTTGGTAGTAGCACGAGCTTCTCTGTGAACGCTCCCGCGAGCTCTGCGGGCGGCGTGACGAATGCGTCGCAGATGATGTAGTCGATGAAAGCAGCGCCAGACGTGCCTGGGTACACCAGGTAGTTGACAATAATGGGTGCTGGGCGTAGCCCGGCGATCTTCATCCTCCCGCCGCGCGTGTGTCCTTGCGCGTCCATGAGGATGTGGACGCGCTCGTGGCGGATCACCGACGCGCTGTCTTCAAATGACTCGGCGGCCAAGTTTACAAACTTGTCAGCAGTCGACACAATGCGCTGCCGACTCTCGCTGCCGTCGTCTCGGCCGTAGCCGAACGCGATCAGCTTCGATCGAGAGCGATTCACGAACGCAAAGACACCTTCCATCAGGTGAGTTGTGGGGTGGTCGGAGAAGTCGTATGACACGAACCCGACGTGAAGCCGGCTGCTTTCGAGGTGACTCAGCTGATAGTGATGAGAGGCGCTCGTGGTAGTCCCCCGGCCAATGTGAAGCGCGTCAAACTGACTGGAATGCACAATTGCCACCCACTTCCGCTCCGACGGCGTCATCGGATAAAGAAGCGTGTCGAACGGGAGGAGAGCACTTGGTCGGCCGATGGCTAACATGTGGATGCGGACAAGACGCCAGAGCTCATCGAATCCAGACTCTCCACCGGACCAGTCAGCCGCGGCCTTCTTTGCGCGTTCATGATGGGCCAGCAGTGTCGCTTTGCTGGCGATCGACTCGATCTCGCTTCTGAACGGCACAGACAGGAGCAGCTCGAGGGCGTGGCCGTACCACAGCATTGCGCTGCGAACCCTCCCCATCAGCTCGTACGCGACACCGACGTTCGTCATGGCCATAAGCCGGAGCCCAGGCGAAGCTGTCGGTAGATTGATCACTCGCTGAGATCAACACAGTATCAAAGATCGTGTTTAGATCCTGGTTGATGCGGGCAGTTGAATTGGGAGTTGTTGCGCACCATGTATGGTCTGATAGACGCGTTCACGTCGCCGTGGAGGTGGTGTAGCGCTGCGATGTTGAGCCACGCCTCCGCCAGCGACGGGTCGATTGCCAGCGCGCGGTTGTACTCGTCAGCTGCCTCCAATATCTGCCGCGCCGCAGTGGCCACACGGAGTCAGAGCTCAGCGAGACGTGCAGCTAGACGCCAGGCGACAGACCCGCCGCACCTTGCCTCGGCGCTCGAGGGTGACGCCAAAGTCGAAGTGGAACGCCGCCGAGGAGACGTCTGCCACGCGGCGGTAGTAGTGCTCAGCCGTCGCGAAGTCGTGCGCGTAGTGGTACGCGAGCGCGAGTTCGTGCTCGTGTCCCGAGGCCAGCGACGCGTTGATGGCGAGCGCTCGCTCAAAGAGCTCCACGGCGCGGTCTCTCTCGCCTTCAACGAGGCTTGAGAGCCCCAGGCGCATCAACGCGTCTCCATCAGCAAGTTGGACTGTCGAGATGGCGATGTGAAGCCCTCCTACACGCTCAAACGCGTCTTCTCGGCGGTTGACAGACTCGCGAGACGCGAGTGCTCGAGTGGTTCGGTCTCCTCTCACAGCTGGCGCTGTGCCTACTGCCCACGTCTCCGAGGTCGACACGAGCGGCAGTGAAGTTGGCCGCAGCGACGCAGCGGTGTGGACGAGCGCGGAGAGCGTGACGAGCAGCAGCCGTCGCCACCTCATGCTCCGTCCGATGCGGCTTTCATGGAAAAGATCCGCTCGAATGGTGAGCTTCAATTTGAAACCATTTCTTGATCGTTGTATGGGTTACGGTCTTCTAATCTATGACCGTCACAATCATTTCATCACCGTGCGCGAAACGAGTCGAAACGATGGAGGCACTCGGCTCGCGCTGGGACTTCCTGCGCCCGTGGTGCGCGCCCGTGCGCGGCAGGATCGCCATGTTGGACGGCAGGCGGACCAAGTTGCCGAACAGCTTCTGCGCCGGTCTGGATGTGTGGCTACCGCGCAGCGAGGCGACGCCGGAGCGCCTGCGGGCCGTCGGATACGCGCTGGTGCTGATCTCCATGGCCGCCCAAGTCGACCGCGCCGGGTGGCTATACGTGCTGAAGGCTCATTGCGACCTGAAACCGGAGTGCGATGACAGCTACACCGAGAGCCAAGAGTTCGCGCGCGCGCCGTTCATGTTCGCGCTCGATGAGGGTACCGTGGACAGGTGGACCGAGGACATGTTGTTGGGCTTCTTCTCGGAGATGGACGCGGCTCCAAGCGCGTACTTCACGGAGACCGTTCGTCAGGTCGCCAGCAATGTGCCTCGGCGACTTCCAGCACTGGAGAGAGTGGACGTGCCGA
>JAADYB010000150.1:0-36240 GCA_023338075.1 Phytopythium litorale
ACGCTGGGGAAGCTGCGCGTGGAGTTCTCTGCGGGTGCGATGGCGGATGTGGTGGAGCTCGGGTACTCGTGCGTGGAGGTGGACCCGAAGAAGCGTCCGACGTCGGCCGAGGTGCTGTACAAGCTCCACTCGATCCTCCGCTCCATGACGTGAGCTCGAACTATCCAATTGCGTTGAAGTTGGCGTCCGATCGTCGATTTGGACGTCGAGTAGGTTGCTTGAATGAATCGCTTGTCATTGTCCGAGACGAGTCCCTGCTGCTCCGAGACGTCGGCGATGACGATCCCGTCGCTGTTATGAGTCGAGGTGAACGCAGCGGCTTGCTTACTCTTTGGTTGCGCTGACGATCCTGTTGGATGGGGACCGTTGCACGAACGGCAGCCACGAATGCACCCACGCCATACTGAACGCAAGTCACTGGTCGACGAGACGCAAGGTGGCGGGCGTCGCCCGAGTCGATTCGACACGCCAGACGGCGTGCGCTTCCGATCGCGCGAGTGCCTCCGATCCCCAGACAGAGCGCGACCGTCACATTCGTTGGCCGTCACGCCCTCAAGGAAGACGGTCGAGTGTCAAGGTCATCATGGTCCATGATGGTCTCCATGATGCTGTCCGCCACGTC
The DNA here is from genome assembly GCA_023338075.1 of Phytopythium litorale. Taxonomy (NCBI): domain Eukaryota; phylum Oomycota; class Peronosporomycetes; order Pythiales; family Pythiaceae; genus Phytopythium; species Phytopythium litorale. The sequence goes on from JAADYB010000150.1 coordinate 623, forward strand.
TGAAGTAGCGGTTGCGAGATGCTCTGGACATCCCATGGTCCGCCGACAAAAGCGCGCTCTGCATCGGCGATGCTGGTCGATTGAGACGCGCGAAACCGGCCGGTTCTCTGGCAAAACTCGGCTGCGGAAAACAGCCGCTGACATCGCACGCCTTCCCCTCCCTCTTGACGTTTGTATGCTGCCTCGCCAGGCGTGGGACGCACACCTGGCATGCCAGCACATTTCCTGATCGGTCCCGCTCCATAATCGCCGTCCCCATTTTGTCCAGAGCAACCTGCTCTTCCGCGTCTTTGCTCCAAATTATCCAGAACGATTCCCGAGCACCCCTGACGCCGCCGCCCGCGTCATTGGCGACCAGGAGACCGACCATGCGCGCGCTGCTCGGGTCCTCGCTGCTGTCCCTGTCCTTGGGCCTAAGCCTAAGCCTGGGCCTGGGCATGAGCCTGGGCCTGGACGCGGCCAGCTCCTCGCGCACGACGGTCGTGGTGCTGTACCCGGACGTGAACTGCGCGTCGACGCCGGCCAAGATCAGCTTCGAGGTCAACGCGACGTGCTCCACGGCCGACGCTGACGCCGTCACGTGCTCGGCCGAGGTGCCGACGAACCCGAGCGCGCGCACGTACTACTACTACTCCAAGACGTGCACGGACGACTACGAGGCGTTCGCGCGCGACGCCTTCGGAGACGACGCGTACCTGCTGCTCAACTTCTACAACGCCTCGGGCTGCGGCGACTGGTACGCCGCGATCCTCTACCCGCTCGACGGCAAGTGCCACGCCACGGACGTCTACGGCACCTCGGGTGCTATCGCCTCGCGCGCGGACAACGGGTCGGTCGGCATCCAGTGGTTCGACGGCAGCACGTGCCGCGGCACAGCCAACAACTCGCTCGTCGTCGCCGCCGACGACGTCACCGACGAGGCCTGCGTCCTCGAGCAGTACAGGCTCGTGGCCTACAATACGGACGCGTCGGACGTGTCGGACGCATCGGACGCATCGGACGCATCGGACGCGTCAGACGCATCGGACGAGAGCACGAGCGGCAGCGACGACCTGTTCAACCAGAGCGACGACTCACTGGCTACGTCGGCGTCCTCGGCCGAGTCGGCCACCACCAGCAGCAGCGTGCATCGGTCCGGACTGGGCACCGGCGGCGTCGTCGCCATTGCCGTCGCCGGCACATTAGCGGTCGTGGCGGCGCTCTTCGCCGCAGTCTTCTACCGTCGACGACGTCAGGCTCATGACCGGGACGACGACCTGGAGAACGACAAGGACGGGCGGCCAGGCAGCGTCGTGGTGCTCCAGGAAGCAAGCCACAAGCTGCACCGCACCCCCACGGGAGGCAGCAGCAAATCCAAGTCCAAGTCCAAGTCCTCCAAGTCCTCCAAGTTCCACAGCCGCGACTCGTCGGCGTCGCGGACGGAGTCCACCCGGCGCCACCACTCGACGCAGGGCGGCATGTGGGACGACGAGACCATCATCGCGGCGCGCGTTCCCCGAGAGAAGGTCGTGATCGGGGAGTTGATCAGCCGCGGAGGCTACGGCGAAGTCTACCTCGGGACGTACAACGCGCGGCAGGTGGCGGTCAAGATGCTGCTGCCGGAGCGGCGCAAGCAGATCCGACACGTGAACGACTTTTTGGCCGAGATCAAGCTCACCGCGACGCTCGAGCACTCGTGCATCGTGCAGTTCATCGGCGTGGCGTGGGACTCGCTCATGGACCTGTGCGCCTTGTCCGAGTACATGGAAGGCGGCGACCTGCGCGGACTGCTCGAGTCGTTCGAGCAGAGAGGCAAGCCCATGGGCTTCGACTACAACAAGGTCAAGATCGCCAAGCAGGTCGCGCACGCGCTGACGTATCTGCACTCGCTGCAGCCCATGGTGCTGCACCGCGACCTCAAGTCTCGCAACGTGCTGCTGAACCACGTCTTGGACGCCAAGCTGACGGACTTTGGCGTCAGTCGCGAGCGCGTGGACGCGACCATGACGGCGGGGGTCGGCACGTCGCTGTGGATGGCGCCGGAGGTCATGATGGGTCAGAAGTACGACGACAAGGCCGACATGTTCTCGTTCGGCGTCATGCTGGCCGAGCTCGACTCGCACCTGCTGCCGTACGCGCACACGCGCGACCCGACGCGCACGAACCGCAAACTGCCGGACACTGCGATCTTGCAGCTCGTGGTCGCCGGCCAGCTGCGCGTCGAGTTCTCCGAGGCGTGCCTGCCGTCCGTCGTGGCGCTCGGGCTCGCGTGCGTGGCCATGGACCCGCGCGACCGGCCGACGGCCGCCGAGGCGCTCGGCCGCCTGCACACCATCTCGGTGCAGGACGTGCACGAGAGCAACGACTCGACCTTCATGTTCTCCATCTGATCGGCGGGGCCGGCAATATTTACGCTCGCGTTCGAGAGCCATGATACATGCAGTTGGTCGGTCGGTTGGTTGGTCGTGCACACCACGATGGTCCGTCAGTCGTTCGCACCCCATGCTGTCGTGCTCCAAGCAGGCGCAACCAGAACCGCTTTAGCTGCTGGAGGCGACCGTGGGCCGAGCAGATTGGAGTGGCAGCCGCGTGATGATGCGCGGACACCGTCATCTCCGGACGAGGAACAAATTGTTCTCGGCGCATCCCTCGGGTTCGAATTCGCGTCAGCAAAACACCAAGTTGAAGCACATCCTACCGGCACCGATTCATGTATACTCCGCCGTGTATTTCAGACTGGCTACCGCCCACATCACGTATAAAGCTATACGGTGTCTGCTGAATACCCGTATAGTTTGAGTGGCTCCAGTCCTGGTCGGCATGCAGCCGCCAGTCCGATGGCTGAATGCCGACCAGGACTCGCTTCGCACCCAAATGAGGGGCTGTCCTTCCTCGGCCAGCGGTTCGAATACCCACCTCGGCGCCATGACACGCTCAGCTGAGTCCCGAGTGATGGCTACGCTTGCCCTGCTGGCTCCCTCTCTCCTCCGGCCCTCCTTCCGCCCATTGGTCGCGCTCGGGTGATCCACTTCAAGGGCCTGTTGACCCGCGTGCGCTGTCCGCGGCGTCACGGCGAGCGGCGCCGGTGATTGGCCATCGTGCGTCTCTGGGCTCCCACCGAGCCTTCTTCCTGCTTCAGTGATGCTCTGCGCCTCTTCACCACTGCCTCCTCCATCAAGCCTCCATCGGAGCTCGAACCCACCGGCGGAGCTGGTCGGGCTTGGCACTCGCCAACACGCCAGCCAGCGCTCACGTCGCCGTCAGAGTTCCTCAACCCGCCACCATGCGCAGCTCCGCCTTCGCTCTGTGCGCGTCCGTCGCGGTCGCGGGCTTGGCGTCTGTGTCCGCGGTGTCCGAGTGTGACACGTCGGCCCTCTTCGACGTGGCCAACGCGCACTACCCGTCGTGCGAGGGTTTGTACTACGTGCTGGCGCAGTCCATGCCCGTCAAGTACACGAGCCGCCTGTGCAGCGATGCGGACTGTCAGGAGGCCTTCACCGAGCTGCGCGCGCTGCAGTCGGACGGGGACTGCACCGTGTTCGGCAACACGACGCTCGTGGAGGACATCCTGGACCAGTGCCTGACCACGAGCAGCGCCAGTGCCACGGTCTCGGAGGACGAGAGCAACCTGTGCGACATCGCCGACCTCTTCTCGATCGCCAACGCGCACTACCCGTCGTGCGAGGGCCTGTACTACGTGCTGGCGCAGTCTATGCCCGTCAGCTCGACGTCCTCGTTGTGTGACATCGCCGACTGTGCGCGGGCTCTAGACCAGCTCCGAGACCTGAACCTCGGCGACTGCGTCGTGTTCGACTCGACGACGCTCACGTCCGACATCCTGGACCAGTGCCCGAGCAGCGAGAGCGCCAGCGAGGCGTCCGACGCCCACACTCTTGGCGCTGCGGCCGGCACGGCCATCGTGCTCGGCGTGCTCGGGCTCGTGGCTCTGGTCATCCTCGTGACGACCGCCGTCCGCCGCATGGCGCTGGCCAAGCGCTCGCTCAAGCACATGGAGACGGCTGACAGCAAGCTCGCGCGCAGCGACAGCGACACGCCGTACTCGGCCGCCATCGACCTGCAGGCGTCGAGCGCCGACTTCAGCCTGCGCGGCGTCGGCCAGGGCAGCTGAGCATCGATCCTCAGTGCCTCGCGTGTTGTTGCCGTGCAGTTGTTGCTTGCCTTTGTGATGGAAATCGAGAACTCTTGTGAGTCGAGCTGCTGCTGCTGGTGGTGGTGCGATCCCGTTCATGACAGTAGAGTGCTTCGACGGGCAGACAGATCGACTCCACCAGACGCTAACGATACTATTGACTGCATGCTCCCTCGCACCACGTGCGGTTCGACACAGATACATACGCGGTCTCCTCAGAGCGAGACCTCCACCTCCTGCACCGCCTTGAGCGCGAGCTGCAGCTGGTACAGCGCGTCGCCGGCGCTCGGACGGTCGCGAGGGTCCAGCGACGTGCAGGCTCGCCCCAGCGCGCGCATCTCGGGCGAGCACTCGGGCGAGAACTCGACCTGGAGCGTCCCGCCGGCCACCATTTGCAGGATGGCCGTCTCGACGAGCCGCCGGCCGTTCGACGGGTTCACGACGTTGGCGTACGGCGTCACGTGCGCGTCGAGCTCGCTGAGCAGCACGCCGAACGAGAAGACGTCGGCCTTGTCGTCGTACTGGCCGCCCATCATGACCTCGGGCGCCATCCAGAGCGACGTGCCCACGTTGCACGTCATGAGGCCGTCCGACCGGTGCCGGGAGACGCCAAAGTCCGTCAACTTGGCCTCCATCGTCGAGCTCAGCAGCACGTTGCGCGACTTGAGGTCGCGGTGCAGCACGGTCGGCTCGAGCGAGTGCAGGTACGTGAGTCCGTGCGCGATGTGCAGCGCGATCTGCACCTTTTCAAAGTCGAACCCGTGCGGCCGCCGCTGGCTGGCGTCGCCCGCGTCGCCCTCGAAGTTCATGAGCAGCGTGCGCAGGTCGCCGCCGACCATGAACTCGGACACGCAGACCACGTCTCTGAGCGAGTTCCACGCGGCGCCGATGAAGCGCACGATGCGCGGGTGCTCGAGCTCGGCCATGAGCTGGATCTCGGCGAAGAAGGCCTCGATCTCCTTCATGTTCTTGCGGTTCTCCGGCAGCAGCGTCTTGATGGCCACCGTCTCGCCGTTATACGTCCCGGAGAAGACGAGGCCGAAGCCGCCGCGGCTGATCATCTCCTGCTTGTCGATCATCTCCATTGGGATGCGCGCCGCCACGAGCGCAGGGTCGGCCCACGGACCGTCGTCCGGCTGCGAGGCTTGGGTGCTCAGCGAGTTGAAGGTCCCGTTGACCACGTCGAGCGCGATCTGCTGCTGCTGGCTTCGCCCGCTCTCGATGGTCTTGAACGCCCCATTGCCCGCGAAGTTGCGGCCGCTGGAGCTCTCGAACCGCAGCGAGTCGCCTTTGCTGGCCTGCGAGTACCGCTCTTGACGCTTGCGTCGCCAGAACACAAACGCGACGGCGACTAACGCGACGGCGACTGCAGCCACGAGGATGCCGACGATCGAGGCCGCCGACATGCTGCTGCTGCTGCTGGCGCTCGACGTGGTCGAGATGCCCTGGTCGGACTCGAACGGCGACTGCGCCACGTTGGAGGAGGACCCAGATGTAGCCGCGACGCTGTGACTGCTGCTCCCGACCGCCGAGGCTGCCGCTGATGGAGAAGTGCTGCTGCCGCTGCTGTACGCGGACAGAGTGGAGGACTCGGAGCGCAGCGCGTGCGACCCTGACGACCCCGACGACGTGCTGCTGCCCTCGCTAACACTGCTGGCGCTGCCGGACGTCCAGTTCGAGTCGGCGTCGCCGCTGTCGTCCTCATATATCGAGTAAGTGGAGGGGTTTGAAGTATCACTCTCCGTGTTGCTGGACTCGGTCTCTGCGAGTGGTGCGTCCGTCGTAGACGTCGTCGACGCGGTTGTATCGTCGGTCGTCGCCTCGCCGCCGCTCGAGTCGGCGACCGGCGCGTCCGTCCATTCCGTAGAGGTAGCGGGAGCTGGCGCGTCCGTCGCGGCGGCGCTCGCGCTGCCGGTGCCCGACGCGCTGCCGCTGAACAGCTCGCTCTTGAACGTGTCGATTGCGGTCTCCTATGCCCAGCAACAAGCAGCGAGCAGCGAAGAGCGCGTCAGCCGCGCCTGCAGGGAGTAGGCGGCCCGCGATGTGGGGAGGAGGAAGGCGTACCGTGGCGGAGAGGATGTCGCCGAAGCTGACCATGCCGGCGAGTGGCCGGGGGCAGGCGGATGCGCGACTGGCAGCTAGCTCCCCGCGCGCCTCGGTGGGCCAGATAAGACCTCGGTGGAGCGCCTCCTCACTGTATCTCTGGCAAACAAGAAAGCAAGAGCTGTGGCGTGGGATGCGTGCCCAGGATTGGCGCGCGCGCGGGATCCTCTGAAATATTCAGGCGGCGGCTGCACCCGGTGCTTCTCTACACTATGGAGCAGCCGCCTCGGCCAGGCAGGCCGCGGCAGCAGCTTTCGGGCTTGACGTGCAGCACGAAGGTGTCGGCGGTCGCCATGGTCAAATCCCATTGCGACTCTCGTGAGGCGCGACTTTACGCGCCAAGTGGGACTCGACGAAATACGAAATATGATTGTAGATATGTCGAATCAACAATGTCTTGAACGGACTATCAAGAAGGAAAAATCGTCAAAAATATGAACGCATGTGGGATTCCGGCGCAGCATCCGACGCTACCTCTTGGGGTTTGTATGGAGTCTCTATACCGTAGATTATGAGAAAACAGCTGCCCGTCTGGACAGAACACTTTTCCCGAACGTCCACCTTCCATACTCAACTCAAGTCACTTTCGTGCCACATCTTTTTGACCCGATTTATGACGCTTTCTTGTCATGAATACCACTTTTCCGTCAGGTCCGACGACCCATACAAAAAGCAAAACAATTCAAAAACACCCAACTCCAGTGACCTTCAGCAAAATCCGTGCTGACTTGAAAATTAAAGACACACTTGTTACAAGAGACATACACATTTTCTGTCAGAGTGGTCGTCATCGGATTTACCTCAAATTTGGTTGGATCGCTCAACAACTGTGAGCAGCTTCGAGTCGACGACTGCAAGCAAGGCAGCAAGGGGGGTGTAGCGGTACAACAAGCCATTCATTCATTACGCGACTCAGCGCACGCTTCCCGTCGGGACGTCACCATCGCCAGCACACCCTGGTCCCCTCTACAATACCCATGGCGGCGACTAGAGCGCTCAGTTGCGGCGGCGACGGCGAGTGGACGCCGTGCACTTCTCCGTCGCGGCCGGGGCCTCCGTAGCAGCCGGAGCCTCCGTCTCCTCCGCGGCAGGAGCCTCCGTAGCAGCCGGAGCCTCCGTCTCCTCCGTCGCAGCCGAGCTCGCGGTCGAGGTGGCGTACTCATCGTCAGCGGACGCGGCAGGAGCCTCGGTCACAGTCTCAGCAGCCGAGCCAGCGGCCGACTCGGCATCAGCGTCCGCACCGACGTCCGACGAGGCGGTGGAGCTGGCGGCCGACGTCGCGGCGGGCGCCGTGGTCGTCGTGGTCGTGCCCGTCGACGAGTCGCCCGAGCCGCTGCCGCCCTCGAGCCAGACGCAGTCGGCGTACACCTGCCACGGGTCGCCGTGCACGCCAATCCAGTAGACCGAGAGCTTGTTGGCGCCGGCGCACTGCGTGGCGTCGAACGGCACGCTCGCCGGGATGTCCGGGTACGTGGCCTGGCAGTCGTTGTCAAAGACGACCTTGTTGTCGTCGCACCAGAACTCGCACGGGCCGGCGTGCGTGAAGCCCGTGTACTCGAAGGCCGAGGCGGGCAGCGCCGAACGCTGCGCGTCATCGTAGGTCGTCAGGCCGCACTCGGGGTCCACGTCCGAGCTGTAGAGGACCTGGTTGGCCAGGATGAAGTCCTTGAGGCTCGCGTAGCCCGAGTCGGGGAACTCGGCCTCGAAGTACTTGACGGTGCCCGAAGGCCCGTAGCCGTAGACCGAGTTGTCCATGGGGCCGAAGATGGTCGCGTTGATGGTGCTACCGTAGCCGTTCGACGGGTAGCCCTGGGCCCACACGGCCGCCGGGTCCGAGATGTAGCCGTGCGCGAGCGCGCCAGGGAGCGCGGCGGCGGCCAGGAACGACGCCACGGAGAGGAGCGCGGGCACCTGCATGCTTCTGAGCTGGGGTCGAGGGAGAGGCGGTGGCGACGACGACTGGAAATCCAAAGTGGGGACTGCAGAAGCGCAGCGACCGGCAGGTCACCGTTCGTTCGAAGTGCGTCGGTATAAGAAGCTGTGGCACAGTGTGTGGCGGATAACGTGATTGTGATCCGTTCACAGCACTGGTGATGGGCGACAGACCGCTCGATTCGACTTGGATTCACTATGGTTGCTCGCGCCAATCGACACCTGGAAAACGCGAACAAAGTGTGCAACCTGGCGCGAACAGCAACGCTCAGTAGTAGGAAACGGATGAGAACCGTGGTTAAGCCACTGCCCGCAGATCGTATCCAGCATCAAGACAATAAACGGAAGGGATCCGTGAATTAAGATCAATAATCGACCCTTCCAAAAAGCCATCTGGCGCTTCAGATCGTGCGCTTGTACTGTTCGCGCACATTCCCAGCGACCACGTGGACGGATGGGGCGAAGTGATCATCTAGTCTGCGACGCGCGCATTTGTGTTGTGTGGCGAAGCACCGCCAAATATGCAGCGGCACGCGCCGGTCGCTCTAGATCGGCAGAACGCGCGCGTGGTGTCCATCCAAGCGCGAGAGCACATGCAATTCTATAGGTGCTGATGATGAGCGACTAGAGTGTACGCATGATACACTCCAAGTGACTTCATATACGGCAACACGTTGCATTTCACATCAATAAGCCTCCTCGCGAACGACGGGACCAAGTGGCGCTACCGATGGTATCGCAATCAGTCGCGGCGGCGGTGGCGGCGAGCAGACGCCGTGCACTTCTCCGTCGCAGCAGGGGTGGTCGCCTCAGGGGCAGTCGTCTCCTCGGTGTCGGCCTCGCCGGCAGGGGCCTCTGTGGTGGCCGCCGGAGCGGCGGTTGTGGCCGCCGGAGCGGCGGTGGTAGCAGTGGGAGCGGCAGTGGTGGTCGTGGGAGCAGCAGTCGTCGCCGTGGGAGCAGCAGTGGTGGCCGCCGGGGTCGTCGAGTTGGAGGAGGGCGTGGTGGACGCGCCACCCGAGCCGCTGCCGCCCTCGAGCCAGACGCAGTCAACTGCTCATGGCACGACACAAGTTAGACCAACGAAAGGCAGTCACCAACGGAACACATGCGATCGACTCACCGTAGACCTGCCACGGGTCGCCGTGGAGACCAATCCAGTAGACAGTCAGCTTGTTCGCGTCAGCGCACTGCGCAGAGTCGAACGGCACGCTCGCCGGGATGTCCGGGTACGTGGCCTGGCAGTCGAGGTCGAACGCGACCTTGTTGTCGTCGCACCAGAACTCGCACGGGCCGGCGTGCGTGAAGCCCGAGTACTCAAAAGCCGAGGCGGGCAGCGCCGACCGCTTGGCGTCGTCGTACACGGTGTAGCCGCACGAGGCGTCGACCGTCGAGTCGACCAGCTCCTGGTTGGCCAGGATGAAGTCCTGCAGCGTCTCGTAGCCCGAGTCGGGGAACTCAGCCTTGAAGAACGCGACCGTGCCCTCGACGCCGTAGCCGTAGACGGCGTTGTCGTACACGCCCCAAATCTCGTTGTCGATGGTGCTGCCGTAGCCGTTCTGCGGGTAGCCCGCCTGCCAGTTGGCCGCCGGGTCCGAGATGTAGCCGTGGCCGCGGGCCAGGCCGAGCATGGACGCCAGCAGCGTCGAGACCGAGAGGAGCGCCGGGATCTGCATGGTGCTGGACTGGGGGAGGCTCGAAGCAGTGCGCTTGTGTGCTCGACGTCGAAAGCGGAAGTGAGACTGGCACGATCAGTTGAGGGGAAGACGTGATCGCATCGAGAGTCATAGTAAAATCAAGGTAGATGCGAATCTTGCAATATTTCAGTATTCTTTGAAAACACTTGGTATTTGTATGCGACTGAGTGAGTGAGTTACGTCGAGACTAAAAAGTCGATGTGCTGACTAGAGCGGCGCAAAAACGGGCGATGCCTCCTCACTCACTTGTTTATGGATTGATTTCCATGTCTTGGTTTGGCCGCCTCCGCTGTTCGACACACACAAGGCGTCTATAAATGGAGGCACTCCATGGCTTGAGCCGAGACAACAGCTGCCACAAAAGAACTCCCAAAATAGGAAAAAGGTCTAAAAATAGCACCAAAATGTCAAAATAGGAGTCTAAAATTACGGAGGACGCAGGATCCACAGCAACATGATCGATCTTCAGCGCTTCGTTGGGCCTTGTGCTCGTGACCGATGCCGTTTCGTTGCTTGCCCGCTATTCTCGTGGTCGCCGAGAAGCTGATCAGAGTCAGGATGGGGGCAACTGCTCGTTGATGAGAACGCCGCGCGGACCTGCCGCAGGTCCTCCAGGATAACTTGTCCGGAGGATATCGACCGACCGATCCAGCCGACGGTCAGCCATTCCCGGCATTGGTGCACTCGGTTCCGCCAATTTCACGAGAACACCCCGTCAAGCACAATCTACGCCTGACGTGCGTGGACCTTCATCAGAGTGCTCGCCCTGGTCAAACACTGGGGGCGAGCCAAGGTACCGTTGATCGATCCACGGTCGCGCCAACCACGCTCATGATAAATGCTCTTCCCTCGAACCTGTGATGGCGAGGTGTCAGACGCGGGGTAATTATAGATTGGAGTCCCGCCTTCACCTCCTGAGGTGGCTTGGAAGCTCTTGTTCGCCATTCTTACCCCCTTCTTGCTTCACTCCTGCCGACTCGCTCGCATCCACCACGGAGCTGCAGCTCTTCTGTGGATCGGTCTCCTTCTCTGAGCTGGCGAGCTGATCATTTCGCAATTTGCTGGCCGCTCCGAGTCTCCGGCGCGTCTCTCGAGTGGGTGGTGCTACCCAACCACAGGCATGCAGGACGGCCACAACCTCTATGGCAATGGCACGCCCCAGAAGTCTAACGAATCGCCCGGCACACGGTCTTGCTGCGGGGGCCACCTGTGCGCCAATCTACTCATCGGCCTCGGTGTCGTGCTCATCGCGGTGGGCATCGGCATCGGCGCCGGCTTGCCTTCTAGTGTCAACAGTGCCCTGGAGAAGCAGGTCGTCACGTGCTCGGCCGAGGACGGGGATAAGCCTGTGTTCAAGGACCCGTATGGCGAATGCGACGAGTGCTCGCCGTACTTCATCTCGATCTACATGCTGAACGCGACCAACGCCGAGGAGTACCTGGCCGGGACTTCCACGACGCTCAAGGTCCAGGAGATGGGTCCGTACGTCTACCGCCGGCGCGAGTTCAAGCTCGACGTGACCTTCGACGACAACTTCCGCGTGAGCTACAAGACGTACACAAACCACTCTTTCGATGCGTCGCTGAGTTGCTCGGGCTGCTCGGACGAAGACGAGGTCACGGCCATCGATGTCAGCTACATGAGCGTCATCTCGAGGACGGGCGGCGAGTTCAACCTGCTCGCGGCGGTCGCGCTGGGCTCCTTCGGCGCCAGCCTCACCACCTCCCAGCTTCAATCCACTCTGGTCCAGTACGGGGCGAAGATGATGCGCTGGATGAACGGTCTCAACTCGCTCAACGCCGAAGCCATGAAGACGGTCGCTGCCAACAACGCGGTGCTGCATTTTCTCGCAGCCGGGCCGACCGTCATCGCCAACATGGACCTCACGGGCTTCGCGTACAACGGGTTGTTCGTCACGCGCACCGTGTCTCAGTGGGCGATCGGGTACCCGAGTCTGCTGCTTGGGCTCATGCTCGGATCAGGGTACGTCAACCACTGCGTCGGACATCTGAACGACTTGTGCGCAAGCTGCTCGGGCGACTCGTGCGCGTCCATTGCGATCGCCTGCGCGCAGTGCACGGCGGGTGCTGGCGTGGTGGCTAGCAACAGCTACACATGCGGCGTTGTCAAGGCCGTCTACGCCGCCAAGTACGGCGAGGCGGAGGCTGCTGCCTTCGTGGCGACCACGTGCGGCCTCTGCGAGACGTACGGCATCTGCGCCATGGCGCTGCCAGGCATCGCGGAGCTCTCGGGCATGGACTACTCGACCATGGTGCCCGACTCGTCGACACTCAAGACGTACACCAAACGTACGGGCTGCGACGACCTGAGCCACATCGGCGAGTACGAGCGGTTCGACGGCGTGACTGTCAACGCCGTGTGGGCAAAGCTGGACGAGCGCCGCAACCCCACGCTGTCGGAGCTGATGGCCTTCTCGTCGTACGCCGACTGCAGCGCACCGCCGGACAACCTCACGTGCTTCACGGTGTCGGGTACGGATGGCTCGTCCCTCAAGCCGGGCGGCGTGTCCATCTCGGGCTTCGCCAAGGAGCCGACGGCCTCGTCGTTCCAAACGTACGCCGGCCCGTTGAAGATATCCATCGGCATTGAGAGCTCGGGCGAGGAAGTCGAGTTCTCGGGCGTCAAGCTGCAGCGCTTCGGCCGACCAGAGGACACCTTCTCGTACAGCAGCGACAAAGCGCGCCTGGGCACGGGCTACCCCGTGGATGGAGTGCACTCGATGGCGTTCGTGACGGGCTTCTTGTCCTACGTCTCGAACCCGTTCTTCCTCCACGGCGACGCGTCGCTGTACGAGGGCGTGGAGATGACGAACGCCAACGGCACGGTGATCACCCCGTCCGAGCTATACGAGAGCGACGGCACGACGCTCAAGGCGGCGTACAAGGAGGCGTACGTCTCGTACATGGACTTTGAGCCGGGCTCGGGCAAGGCGATGCGCGCGTGCATGCGGTCCATGGTGTCGTACGCGCTAGGAGCGTCGGTGACCGTCCCGTCCGCGTCCATGAGCGACGTGCTGTGGCCTTCGCTACCCGTGGGCGTTGTCCTGCCGGCCCTCTGGGTGCAGGTGAACGGCCAGGCCAACGAGGATGTCCTGAAGACGTTCAAGGGCGTCGTGTCACTGTCCATGGCCTTCCTGCCCGTCACGGTCGTGCTGATCATCCTGGGGGCTCTGGTGGTCTGCGGCGGCTTCTTTTCGCGCCGCCGGACCAACCGGAAGGTGCGCAACCTCGTCAGCAACCTCAAGTGATCGGAGAATAGCTCCATCAACCAGGGACTCACTCACCACCACGCCCAGAGGTACATTTATAGACGAGCATGAAGCACGCAACGAGTTTCTAGACGTCATATTACCGGGACGAGTGGCGTCCCATGATACTCAACTCACACTGACCGACGTGACGCCGCATTGAGGCCGAAGCGCGAGGCTTTCGCTGTCCATGATATCGGCGCGTGGACCCAGCTGCTCGATGAGCTGGCTTCGCCTTAGTTGCGATGGCGGCGGCGCGTCGAGGCCGTGCACTTCTCAGTCGTCGACGGCGTGGCAGTCGTGGAGGCAGGAGCCGACGTCGTGGTCGTCGTGGCCGTCGTGGTCGTGGCCGTCGTGGTCGTGGCCGTCGTGGCCGTCGGTGCCGCTGTTGTCGTTGTCGGCGCAGCAGTGGTGGTCGTCGGCGCAGTGGTGGTCGTGGTCGTGGACGCCTCGCTGGCGGTCGAGCCCGTCGAGCTGCTGGTCGTCGACGTAGTGGTCGCCGTCGTCGTGCTGGCGGTGCTGCCGCTAGTGGTCGTGGCGGCGTCCGCCGCGGCCGTCACGGGCGACGGGGCCGAGCCGCTGCCAGAGCCGCCGTTGTCCAGCCAGACGCAGTCGACGTACGCCTGCCACGGGTCGCCGTGCAGCGCGAGCCAGTAGACGGTGAGGCGGTTCGCGTCCGCGCAGAGAGACTCGTCGTAGGCCATGCCCGCCGGGATGTCCGGGTAGGTGGCCGAGCAGTCGTACTCGAACAGCACCTTGGTGTCGTCGCACCAGACCTCGCACGGGCCCTGATGGGTGAAACCCGTGTACGTGAGGTTGGTAGACGGCAGCGTCGAGCGCGCCGAGTCGTCGTACACGGTGTAGCCGCACTGCTCGTCAACCGTGTCACTGTAGAGCACCTGGTTGGCGATGATGAACTGGCCGAGCGACTCGTAGCCCGAGTTGGGGAATTGGTCCTCGAAGAACGCGACCGTCGCGGCCACGCCGTAGCCGTAGACCGCGTTGTCGAACGTGCCCCAGATCTCGTTGTCCACCGTGCTGCCGTAGCCGTTGGTGGCGTAGCCGTCGACCCACTGGGCCGCCGGGTCCGAGATGTAGCCGTGGGCGAGCACGGCGGGCAGCATGGCGGCGCCCGACGCGATCAGAGCCAGCACCTTCATCGTTACTGTCGTAGTTGGCACGTTCGACGGGCTACAGAGGAAGAGGGGGCTGCGATGCGGTGGTCAAATTTGAGACTGAGCACGGGATCGGATCACGCGGATTTGGACCACCTACCTCATTGGTGCGTCTCTACGTATTAGACCCTGCTTGCAGAGCTCAGCATGGCGCTTCCGACACGATCACTGCAGAGGCAGCGACTAATAATGAACGGACTGGAGTCTGGCGCCGCGGTTCCGGTTGGCGGATCATTGCCTATCGAAGTGCGCGCAGCGACTAGCGGGCGGCGTGCAAGACCGATCTCGATGTGGGATGAAGGCCGACAATGGCGGGCGGCAGGTGGAATCCGAGAAGCAGGGCTTCGTGGAGTTCAGGACCGCTAACAAAGGTGGAAGCGCTGCCGCGCATTGGCGGGAGCAGCGCATGCTGAGAGCGTGGCTCGGTTGGCACCAACAAAGGCGTCAGTTGCAGTGGACGAGGTTTTGAAATTTAGAGCCTACGTATGATCATTTCGACACAAATTGATCGACGAAATTTAGCGGTCATTTAGAGCAACGAATATCGATAATCACGACAACATATGGCGTGGTTGAACGCGCCTAAAAGTGGATTAAATCCATTGGAAACGACTAAATGTGGCCCGATCCATGTATTGACCCGGCGTGTCACGCAGTGTGAAGCACTCTCCAGGATGTGGCGCCGAAACCAGATGGTATCGGATCCCAACCGATCCAACAACGGGCGTGTCTATGCCTTTTTGGCGGGTTGCCCTCGCTTTTACGGATCCCTTCCGCGTTTTGTTCTGTCAGTACATCAAGGAATTCATTTTAGACAGATTTGGGGAATCCATTCTAATTGAAGCACATTACTCGCAAAACTGGGTTTCGGGGCTCACATGACATGAAGCTTCGCGTGAAGCTCGTCGACACTAACCAGGCAACGCATCGATACTGGACATGCACGCACTCACGACGACCGAGTGGGCGTCACGACTGGCAGACAACGGCGCAGCTTAGAGCTTAGTTGCGATGGCGGCGACGCGTCGACGCATTGCACTTGTCGCTCGTCGAGGTGGCCGTCGAGGTGGCCGGGGCCGCCGTGGTCGTCGCCGGAGCATCCGTGGTCGTCGTCGACGTAGTGGAGGTGGTGGTGGTGTCGGTCTCATCCGACGATTCCGTGCTGGCCTCGTCAGCCGCGCTGGCCTCGGCACCGACGCTTCCGCTGCTGGCCGTGCTCGTCGTCGATGCCGTGGCAGCAGGAGCCGCCGTCGTGGCAGCAGGAGCAGCCGTCGTCGTGGTCGGTGCCGTCGTCGTCGTGGTCGACGTTGTGGTGGTCGACGACGTCGTCGAGCCCGACGTGCTCGGGTACGCCGTCGTCGCCTGGATACCGGACCCACTGGCCGACGTGGGCGGCGCCGTGGCGACGTCCGAGCCAACCGCCTCGGTCACTGGGGACGGCGCGGCGCCACTGCTGGAGCCGCCGTCCTCCAGCCAGACGCAGTCAAGGTACGCCTGCCACGGAGCGGCGTGCAGTGCGAGCCAGTAGACGGTGAGGCGGTTGGCACCCGTGCAGAGAGACTCGTCGTACGGGATACCGGCCGGGATGTCCGGGTAGGCGCTCTGGCAGTTGTAGTCGAACAGCACCTTGGTGTCATCGCACCAGACCTCGCACGGACCCGGGTGCGTGAAGCCCGTGTACGTGAGGTTGGTGGCCGGCAGCGTCGAGCGCGCCGTCGAGTCGTACACGGTGTAGCCGCACTCCTCGTCGACCGAGGCGCTGTAGAGCACCTGGTTGGTGATGATGTACTGGCCGAGCGACTCGTAGCCCGAGGCGTTGAACTCGCTCTCGAAGAAGGCGACGGTGCCGTCCGTGCCGTAGCCGTAGACCGAGTTGTCGATGGCGCCCCACATGTTGTTGTCGATGGTGCTGCCGAAGCCGTTGGTGGCGTAGCCGTCGACCCACTGGGCCGCCGGGTCCGAGATGTAGCCGTGGGCGAGCACGGCGGGCAGCACGGCGGCGCCCGACGCGATCAGAGCCAGCACCTTCATCGTGTCTGCGTGGATGGATCGATTGGCTCAGTCGCAGTGTGCCAGGCAGGGGAGATCGGAGAATGCCGCGACTGGCGCAGCCCCGAGCAGTCAGCGGCTCCGCCTCATGCGACTCCCCCGCTCAGCTACGTCGGTCGGTGTCGTGCACTCGAGACTCGGCGCCGGGGCAAGCTGGGATCGAGGAACTCGCTGCATCGGTCTCACTGAGACTCTCAGGTCTCCGAAGGCGCCAGTCGGTGCTCTTCATGGCCGTGGAGAGCACCAGGCAGCACCGGAGCATTGCAACCGGGAGCATCAAAAGTTATCATGGGCTCCAGCCAATGGCATCGCGGAACGTTCCCCGCTCCGATTGGCACTCGCAAGGCAGCGTCATGCGATCCGGCCCTGGCTCAGGAAACCGGTTGACGCGGTACCGTGGCACGCAGAAGTGAGTGCCACAAAATGCGGGAAACGGTCGGTCGACCTCCACATTTTGAAGCACTCACTTTTTAGAGTTGCTTCAGGAGTGGCGTCGACGCAGCAATCCTTGAGGTTCGTAAACGGATTAGCCGGGCACACCTGGACGAGCAAGCACGCATACATGGGCCCCCAGTGGACGGACGCCAGCGGAGCGTGCGAAAGAAGGCGGGCAGCGTGTGAGGCGACTCGGCAAGCGACTCTCGCTGCCACTCCCTCGGCATTGGGAATGGCGAAGCGGTGAGTAACCGCACCCAATGGAGCGTAACCACATCTCGCAGCGCTGAATCAGCTGAAACGCCTTCGAGTCAGCTCGACGCGGCGGCGTAACCGTGTCAACTGTCATCTCAGACAAAGACTGCGTCACATCGAGGTACAGTAAACCTCGATAGTATGTCCATGAAGCTGCAATTCAACTGGTGGTCAATCACTTGTTTGGCGGATACAACAATGGTTGAAGTACTGACTTGTATGCAATCGAGACCGATGCACCATCTGACCCGCACCCGACAAGAGTGGGTACACTTGTGCGCTGTGAATATGCGATGTCACGGGGTGTTGTCGAGTTTGTCATTGGTCAACTCGAAATTCGAAGCCGGTATCTTACTCGGGGTATGTAATTTCAGAGGTGTAGGCGAGCACTTCGGAGTGTCTTCTAACACAATCCATGCTATTGAAGTTGCGCGGGATTAGTCCGTCATGTGGGCCACTGATATAAAATCGCTCGGTGGTTGCCCTCACTCGCTCGCGTCGCCAGCGCATCTCCACGCAGTCGTGAGTGCTGCAATGCAACCGCGCAACGCTCGCGCCGCTCCGACATACAATTCGCAAGTCTTCCGCGCATCGGGAACAAGGTTACAAGCGTACCCCTCCCGTACCCCGCCTTACCGCCCGCTTCTTCCCCGCGGCCATTCTCCCACTCGAGCCAATCACACAGGAAGGCGCGGAAGGGACTCGACCGCGCGGCCCGCTCCGCCCGTGCGCGTCTCCTGCTGGGCCAGCGGTCGCGACGAACCGGTCGGCGCAGCATCAGGCGCAGGCGCAGGCGCAGGCTCGGGCTCCGGCGCTGGTGCGGCGCGGCGGCCGCGGCGCGCCGCCTGTTCTAGTCGCATGGGGAGGATAGCGGCGGGTGTGCGGAGCGTGGGGCTGGCGGCGCTGGCGCTGGGCTGGGCCGGGCGCGCGGCCTGGGCGCTGACCGACATCCCGGCGCAGCTGTACAACCTGTACACGCTGGGCAAAACGCTGACGGCCGTGGCCGACCACGTGCCGTCGCCGGCGCCGGCGGCGCTGACCCAGAAGCTGGCCGGCGCCGACTTCTCGACGCTGACGCCGGCGCTGCAGCGCGCGCTGCTCTGGGACCTGGGACTCGTCTTCTCCGGCGACTACGGGGCGCTCGTGCAGGTCAAGACCGTGTGCGGACAGCCCATGAGCAGCATCTTCCTCGACATCGACGTGGTCGAGTGGGCTGCCGGCTGTGACCTCGTCGTGTGCAACGCACGCAGCCTCAACCTCGCCTACCCGAACTGCTCGGCCGAGAGCATCGCAAACGTCGCCAGGTGCGCCGTGGACGCCTCCGACGCGCTCTCGGTCATCGAGGACAACCCGATCTGGTCCGAGGACGGCAAGATCGAGGCTGTGTCGTCGTACCAGATCTTTCGCTTCGAGGGGGGTGTCAGCGACAGCAGCGCGTCCACCAGCAGCAGCAGCAGCAGCAGCAGCAACACGTCCTCAAGCACCGCCATCTACACCATCAACGAGCAGCCGGGCGTCACCATGGTGGACGATAAATCATGCCCGAGCAAGGCCACCTTCGTCGTGCCGTGCATCGTGCTGACGTCGGATGACACAAGCTCGGTCAGCGCCAGATCGTGGTGCGAGCCCGAGAGCGGCGTGCTCGTCAACCTGTGGCTCGCCCAAGAGGTCGCGGCGCTGACCGAGGCCAAGGCCAGCGACAAGTGGATGAGCGTCGCCATCGTCTTCATCAGCGCCACGGGCGTGCTCATCATTTCGCTGGCCGGGATGGCGGCGCGCTACTTCAGCATCAAGAAGAAGGCCAAGACGACGAGCCAGCTCTCGTCCGAGCTGTCGCCGTCGTCGCAGCCTGACGGCGTGCAGTACGCCTTCCTGAGCACCGACGTGGCGCCCGCCGCCGACGCAGACAACAAGAAGGCGCAGCGCGCGCGGCTGCACTCGCGCAAGTCCAGGCTCGAGAGCAAGTCCTCGTCCATGTCTCCGACCTCGTCCACGTCGGGCGACGTCCAGCGCGCGAACAGCGAGATCTGCAGGCGGTCGCAGGCGCTGAGCGCCTTCTGCGACGACAAGGAGCTGCTGCTCAAGAAGATCAGCTATCGGGCGCTTCGGTTCGACAAGATGATCGCCAAGGGAGCGAACGGCGAGGTGTGGCGAGGAGAGTACGCGCACCAGGAGGTGGCCATCAAGCGGCTGCTGCTCGAGATGCGCGAGGACATTCGCTGCGTCGAGTACTTTGCCAAGGAGATCCACCTCGCCAGCATCCTCGAGCACCCCAACATCGTGCGCTTCATCGGCGTCTCCTGGCGGCTGCTGCCCGAGCTGAGCATGGTGTCCGAGTTCCTGCCGCACGGGGACCTGGCGCACTACCTGGCGTCGCCTGCGAGCAAGCAGCTCACGTGGAAGAACGAGAAGGTCTCGCTCGCGGCCGACATTGCGAACGCGCTCGTGTACCTGCACTCGCTCGTGCCCGTCATCATCCACCGCGACCTCAAGTCGCTCAACGTGCTGCTGAGCGACGCGTTCGAGGCCAAGCTGAGCGACTTTGGGCTCAGCCGCGAGCGCACGTTCGAGGAGACCATGACGAGCGGCGTCGGCACGCTGCTCTGGACGGCCCCCGAGATCCTGCGCGGCGACCGGTACTCGGAGAAGGCCGACATTTACTCGTACGGCGTCGTGCTGTCCGAGCTCGACACGTGCCTGCCGCCCTACAAGCTGAACGAGGAGCTAGCGCGCGGCAAGACCAAGAGCTTCGAGCTGCTGCCCATGATCCGCAACGGCCGCATCTCACCCAAGTTCACGGACGGCGTGCCGCCGAGCGTGCTCACGCTGGCGCAGCTGTGTCTGGACCAGAACCCCGACCGGCGGCCCAACGCCATGCAGATCGTGTACATCCTGCAGTCCAAGGTGCAGCCCGCGCTCTAGCCGAGCGAGAACGAGAGAGAGGAAGACTCGAGATAAGTATGAGAGTCGAATGCCCACGCCCTCGCCGCGAGGGCGTATCTGAAAGTTGCTTGCTTCAGCCGATGCCACCGTTACCCCGCGACAGTGTCAGCTTTCGTGGGATCCGCTCTTCTTTCCTGGGCGGCGACTCCCGTGTTCATTTCTCAGCCGGCAGCCTCGGAGCGCAAGCGGCGGCAGCATGACGAACCCGTTCGAGAACCCTGCGGAGCTCGCGAACAAGCCCAAGGGCATCAAGTGGCCGTAGGTGTCGGAGCGCCACTACTTGGTCGCTGCTGCTGGTCGTCGACTAACGGCCGTGGACGTGACGGGCGGAGCAGGAGCGCGGCCGTGATCGCGGTGGGCGTGGGCCTCGCGGGCTGGTACGTGTTCGCCAAGGGCGACCCCAAGCCGGTGGCGTCCGACCGCAAGAAGGACGTGCTGCACCCGCCGCCGGGTCACACGACCCAGCAGCAGTACACGGACCGCCACGCGCAGCAGAACCGCACGCCGCCGCCCTCGCAGCAGACCCCGGCGGGCCGCTAGACGCCTCGCTAGTCGAGGCGTCGGAGTGGTGACGCGCCGCCCAGCAGCTTGGACGAGCAGCAGCAGAGGCAAGAGCAGTAGCAGAGGCAAGAGCAGTAGCAAGAGGAGCAGCGCGCAGCATTAGGATGTCAATGGACGGAGGAGGCCTCGCTTCAACGTGATCAGTTATGACAGTCTTCACTGTAGTCCAGTGAGTGGCATGCAAACTTGTGGGGCGGGGCACAAGGCGGGCGACGACCGAGAGACGATGAAGCTGTTCGAGCGCAACCCGCGCAACGTGCGGTGGGTGCTGCTTGCGCTCGGAGGAGAGGGAGAGAGGCCGAGAGAGTGACTGGGGGTGGTGTGCGCGCTCTGCTGGCCGGCAGGATCGCGGCGTGGGGGCTGGCGCTTGGCGTCGTGGGCGGATGGAAGTACTGGGAGCGCAAGAAGGAGCGCGAGTTCTCGGCCAGCGAGGCGCAGCAGTGGAACCAGGACGTGCTGAGCAAGGCTGCGGCCGCCAAGGCGCGCAAGCAGGCCGCGCGCGCGCGCAAGAAGGCGCAGCGCTCCGACGACGAGGACGCCTAAGCTAATGGACACCCGCCGCTGTCTCACGCGTCGTCTGCGAGACGCTTCCTTCTCTGCGTCGCCGCCGTTGTGTTCTCTCACCCAAAGCCAAGCAGCACACAACGGACGCACAGCAGGCCAACCGACGCACAGTGACGGAGAGTCCGACGAGCATGGCGACGCCGGAGCGGGAGGTGGCCCAGGTGGTTCGAGCCACGCGCCGCGCCAAGGGACTGCAGTGGCTGTACGCGAGTCGCTCGCCGCTGTCGCCGTCACCCTGCCTGCTCACTCTGACGCTCCGTGGCGCGGTCGTGGGGCAGGAACGGAGCGTTGCTGGCGGTGGGCGCCGGCGTCTTCGGCTGGTTCGTGCTGGGCGACCGCGCAGGTCATCAGCCAGGAGCGTCCGTGGGCGACGCGCTGGCCCCCGCGCCGGACAGCGGAGAGGCGAAGGCGCCGAGCGAGCAGCGCCACTCGAGGGTCCGAGCGTAGGGAGCGTAGCGAGGCGGCACGCTTCTAACGAGGAGGGAGCGAGCGCTGCGGCATGCGCCAGTTGCCGACGACAATGGAGGAGGCGTCGCAGTAGCGGACACCAGGGGAAGGACCGTTGAACACCGCGACCGCGTTACTAGCCGATCTCGTCGAGCACTTGTCATGGAAGGCGGCTGACGATCAGCGCCGAGCTCGTTCTTCGCCAGCGCGTTGAACCGGGTGGACCAGATGAACCTTCAACGTCTTTGTGGGCTGGTACTTCCTGGCGGTGGCTGCGCGTGTTGGCTAGGTCCGGCCGGCCAAGTGAAGGCGGAGCTCCGCACTGATCGCGCTCGCCATCAAGTGCTTCGACCGCATGAGCACAAGTGTAGCCATGCCATTGTCGAGAATCGAGTCGAGAAGCTCTTGGTGCCATGGATCGATGTCGATTCGATGAACGTGTGGAGGTGGAGCTGGTTGAAGGGGACTGTCCGGTTCGAGCTGTCCACCAATTCTGACGAACGTGCTGACCGGGAGCCTTTGTAGGCAGTTGCGACCGGACGCGAGCGTGGTGGGCGACTTGGCTCCTTCCCGGAACGGTGCACCGTGAGGAGCTGGATAAAGTGCGACTGACCGCGTCCACAATTCCTCTTCGCTACGGTATGGAACATACAAACACCGAGTTCTTTCGCTTTCAACCGGTCCGCCGCCTCGTCTGCCCTCCTTTGACGCACTTCTGGCAGCGTCTGTCGCACCTCGTCACAGACAAAACGCGCATATAATAGCCGTCGAATCACCACACACGAGCCCTCCATTATCCTCCCATTCTGTCACCGACATCTCTGAACGCCTCCAAGTCCGCACCTCTGACAACATGCGGACGGTCCGCAATCCCATCGGCCGCTACCCATACAAACGCCAAGTGGTCCGTCCATGAAGAGGCCGGCCATGACGCCCGCACCCACCGCAGCCCGTCCCTTTTCGACACTTTCTCGCCGCAATCCATCCATCCACTCCTTGAAACGCCGCCGGTCTGTGATCCCCGTCCGCAGTCCTCATCCGCCGTCCGCAGTCCACCGTCCGCAGTCCGCCGTCCGCTGCGTCTCCGCAATTCCGCGCGAATCCACCGGCCGGTCCGGTCCGCTGCGTCCCCCGAATCGCGCGCTAAACGCCCCACCCTTGGCCCCCAGCATGGCCGCGCACGTCCGCCGGCTCGACGCGTCCTCCGGGCCCAGCCGCACGCTCTACATCGTCATCGGCGCGGCCGTCGCCGTGCTCGCGCTGCTCGTCGTGGCCGCGGGCGTCGCGCTGTGCCGCCGCGAGCGCCGCCGGGCCCGCGCGCTGGCCGACATGGAGCAGTACGTGCACGTGGCGCCGGCGCCGCCCGCGAGCCAGCTGTCGCCGGGCATCGCGGCCACCAAGGCGGCCTTCCCGCCGGCCGCCGCGCTGGCCCCGCCGTCGGCGCGCTCCCCGCCGCTCGAGCAGGCCGTCTACATGGCCGTCACGTCCCCCGGCGGCGCCTACGCCGCGCCGCAGAGCCTGGCGGACTTCCCGGACGCCGGCGGGAGCCTGGAGGCCGCGCCGGACGCCCTCATGGACGTGACGCTGTCGCTGTCGCAGCGCAGCCGCAGCAACTCGTTCGACAAGCACGCGAGCTACCGGCGGCTCATGTACGGCGAGGAGGCCCCCGCGTCGACCCCCGGGGGGGCGGCCGGCGGCGGCGGCCGCAGCGCGCTGTGGGACGACCCGGTGCTCGTGGCGGCGCGCGTGCCGCTGGACCGGCTGGAGCTCGGGCCCGTGCTCAGCCGCGGGGGCTTCGGCGAGGTGCTCGCGGGGGCGTACAAGGGCCGCAAGGTGGCGGTCAAGCGGCTGCTGCCCGAGACGCGGCGCGAGCTGCGCGCCATCGAGCAGTTCCTGGCCGAGGTGCGGCTCCTGGCGGCGCTCGAGCACCCGCGGGTCGTGCAGTTCGTCGGCGTGGCCTGGGACGCGCTCAGTGATCTGTGCGCGCTCAGCGAGTTCATGGAGGGCGGCGACCTGCGCGCGCTGCTCTGCGCCTTCAACGGGGACACGTCCAGCGCGCGCCACCCGCCCCGGAGGCAGGGCTTCGACCTGGACAAGGCCCGCATCGCGCTCGACGTGGCCCACGCGCTGACGTACCTACACAGCCTCGAGCCGGCCGTGCTGCACCGCGACCTCAAGTCGCGCAACGTGCTGCTGGACGCGTCGCTGCGCGCCAAGCTGACGGACTTTGGCGTCAGCCGCGAGCGGCGCGGCGGGGCCGACCCGCGCACCATGACGGCGGGCGTCGGCACGCTGCTCTGGATGGCGCCCGAGGTCATGATGGGCGACCGGTACGACCAGCAGGCCGACCTCTTCTCGCTCGGCGTGCTGCTCAGCGAGCTCGACACGCAGCAGCTGCCCTACGAGCGCGCCAAGCTCTCGGAGTCGGGCCGCGCCATCCCGGACGCCGCCATCCTGCAGCTCGTGGCCGGCGGGGACCTGCGCGCGCACTTTTCGCGCCCGCGGTCGCCCGCCATGGAGCGCGTCACCCTCCTGGGCGAGCGCTGCGTCGAGCTCGACCCGCGCGAGCGGCCCTCCGCCGCAGAGGCGCTCTACCAGCTGCAGCTCGCCGTGCGCGAGCAGGAGGCGCTGGACCAGCAGCAGCAGGAGCAGCAGCAGGAGCAGCAGCAGCAGGCGGACCACGACCGGTCCTTCCTCTTCTAACACGACGTCCTTGTCCTTGTCATTGCCGCTTATACTCACTCCTCCGCGGCTAGCTACACGATGCCGCCGGCCCAGCCAGTGGGCTGCGCCGCCGGCTCGGCCGCTTCGGCCTCCAGCTCCCGCTCGGCGGCCAGCAGCAGGTCGCAGACGCCGGCGGCGGTCGGCCGGTCGCGCGGCTCCAGCGCCGTGCAGACGGCCGCGAGCGCGCGCACGGCCCGCGGGCAGTCGGCGCGCAGCTCGGGCCGCAGCCGGCCGCTCGCCACGGCGTGCAGCACCTGGAAGGGCCTCAGCGCGGGCCGCTCGTCGCCGGCCTTGCGCCGCAGCTCGCGGTGGTACGGCGCGCGGCCGCCGGAGTCCAGCTCGCCCAGCAGCACGCCGAAGGCGAACACGTCGGCCGCCGGGTCCCCGCGGCTGCCGCCGCCGCTGAGCACCTCGGGCGCGAGCCAGAAGGCGTCGCCGGCGCCGGCGGCCAGCGCCTCGGGCGAGTCCCCGAGCACGCGCGCGTCCCGGTCGACGCCGGCGGCGGCCGACAAGTCGGCCAGCACGGGCCGCAGCTCGCGCGTGAGCGCCACGCGGCTGGCGCGCAGCCCGCGGACGGCCACGGGCGCCAGCCGCGCGTCCGGGTCCCACGGGTCGGCCAGCCGCTGGCTGTGCAGGTAGGCGAGCGCGCGCGCGACGCCCAGCGCGATCCGCAGCTTGCGCGCGCGCCAGGAGAAGCCGGCGGCGTCGCGGCGGTGGCGCCGCAGCGCGACCCGCAGGTCGCCGGCCGGCAGCGGCTCGGTGAGCAGGCTGAGCGAGCTGAGCGCCGACCAGGCGACGCCCACGAGCGGCACCACGTGCGGGTGCCGCAGCGCGCCGAGCAGGCGGATCTCGCGCACGAACTGCTGCAGCTGCGCGAGCACGGCGGCCCGCGGGAGCGGCCCGGCCGCGGCCGCCGTCGGGGACCAGGCCGAGGCCGAGGACGACGAGGACGACAGCCCGCGCAGGCCCCGCGGGGACGTGACGGCCGCGGACGAGCCCGCGGACGCGGACGGCGGCGCCACGAGCACGAGCTGCGTCACGTCCAGCTCGTCGCCCTCGTACTGGCTCAGCCACACGCGGCGGGACGGCGACCGCGCGCGCGCCGAGGCGCCGAACGCGATCTTGGCGAACGACACGCGGCGGCCCGCGAGCGCCGCGTCGCGCGTCAGCACCGCGTACAGCGCGTCCGCGTCCGCGGCGGGCAGCGCGTAGTCGTGGGCCGCGGGGGGCCACCCGCCGTCCCCGGCCGCGGACGGGGCTCCCCCGGGGGGCTGCCGCCCGCGGCTCGAGCCCGTGAAGAGCGACGAGGCCGTGCGCTGGCTGTCCGGCAGCCCCAGGGACGCGTACTCGCCGCTGTCGCCGAACGCCGGGCCGCCCGCTGCGGACGGCGGACAGTCCGCGGCGGATGAGGACTTGCGGCCGGCGCGGCGGGCCAGCAGCAGCCGCAGCGCCAGCGCCGCGAGCAGCAGTAGGCCGCCCGCGATCGGCAGCAGGTAGAGCAGGTTGAAGCGCGCCATGCGGACGGAGACGCGGCGCTGCGGACCTCCGGCTGTGGCTGCGGTCGCGAATCTGCGGACCGAGGGGATCTGGCCCCAGCCGCACAAAGGCTGATGGACGACTCGACTCGACTGGGGATGGCTGGGTTCGCGTGGGTTCTCTTTTTTGCGTGGCCGCTGCAATTATGACGATTTTCGTTGGATTTTGACGGGGAGTTTGTATGTGCCACGCGACTAAAATACGGAAGCCCGACGCATCCCCGTTGTGGCCAGACCGAGCGCCATGGAAGAACCCGTGGTTTACACCCCTTTTGGGGAGCGAATTCTGACGGAAACCAGATCGCAAACGGCGACGCGTTTAGGACCCAACGACGCCGACGTCCACGCCGTCCCGTGGACCCACTCGGACGCCTCCAAGTGCAGCCAGCGCGGCCGTCGGACACCCGCGGCTCCTCTCGGGAATCCAGTGCCTCCAGCCACGTCGCTGCCTCAAGCGGAGGCTCGACGGGTCCCATTGGAGCGGTCTCCAATGGCTTCAAGCGCCGAGCTGAGACTGACTGGGCTGGCCATGTGGATGAGCTGGCGGTCGCCTTCAACGCAGACCGCTTCGCCATCTCCGACAGCGTCGGACCGCCACGCGCCTCGCGTCCGTGCTGCACCATTGCCGTCGAGTCGGTCGGCGTCCGTCACCGGCCCTCGAACGCGTCGAAGGTCTGCGCGAGCGCGCGCAGCTCGCGCTCGAGCTCGCGGGCCGACGGGCGGCCGGCCGGGTCGAACGCCACGCACGCGCGGCCGATGCGCGCCACCTCGGCGTGTACGAAGGGCGAGGCGACGAACGACGCGGCCGACACGAGCGACAGCGCGGCCGCCGCACCGCTCCTGCTCTGGCTGCTGCTGTGGCTGCTGCCGGCCGCGCCTCGCGCCTGCCGGAGGTTCACGAGCTCGCCCACCGTCGGCACCGCCAGCGTCACCGACGCAATAGGCTTGGGCGTGCACGCGACCACACTGCTAGCCGGCGAGAACTGCACGCTCACGCGACCGGAGGCGATGCGCGAGAGCAGCGCCACGTGGTCGGCGCTCGCCCTGCCGCCGTCCGCCTCGTCCTCGCCCTCTCCGTCGCTCTCGGCCGCGCCGACGCCGGCGTACGGCGCGCGGTGCGAGTCCATCTCGGCGAGCAGCACGCCGAAGGAGAAGACGTCGGCCTTGTCGTCGGCCTGGTCGCCGCGCAGCACCTCCGGCGCGCTCCAGACGCCGTGCGCCGAGCCTGCGGGCTGGTCGTACACGTACTGCTCGACGCTGGCGGCGCGGAAGTCGGTGAGCTTGGCCGTCCAGTCGGTCGAGAGCAGCACGTTGCGCGAGCGCAGCGCCATGTGCGTGAGCCGGCGCGGTGCCTGCGCGTGCAGGTGGGCGAGCGCGGCCGCGACCTGCGCAGCGATGAGCACCTTGTCGCGGTCGAATCCTCTCGGGCGGCGGCGCGCCGCGTCCTCGTCGGCGTCGAAGCGCCGGAGCAGCGCGCGCAGGTCGCCGCCGTCCATGAACTCGGTCACGACGTGCACGTCGAGTAGCGAGCGCCAGGCGACGCCCACGAAGGCCACGATGTGCGCGTGGCGCAGCGCCGCGAGCAGCCGCACCTCGCAGAAGAGCGCGTCCAGGTGCCGCACATTGGCCAGCCACTGCGGCGCCGGCTTGCGCACGGCCACGGCGGCGCCGCGGAAGCGCGCGCGGAACACGTCCGAGTGCGCGCCGCGGTGGATGCGGTGCACGAGCCGCAGCTCGCCCGCGGGGATGCGGCTCGCCTCCACGTCCGGGTGCTCCCAGGATCCGCAGAACGAGTCGGTGGCGCGCGGCTGGTCTCCGTTCGGGGCCACGGCCACGGCCGACACGTCCGTCACGCGGAACCAGTCGACGCGGGTCAGATCCTCGACCGGGAAGGCGTCGCAGCGGCTGGCAGCCGGACTGCGGCGCTGCGGCGCGGCTTCAAGCGCCTTGGCCCGCCTCCTGCGCGCGAGTACGAGCGAGACGGCGGCCAGGACGAGCATGAGCGCCGCGACAAGGGCCAGGCCCAGCACG
Organism: Phytopythium litorale; assembly: GCA_023338075.1. Taxonomy (NCBI): domain Eukaryota; phylum Oomycota; class Peronosporomycetes; order Pythiales; family Pythiaceae; genus Phytopythium; species Phytopythium litorale. The sequence continues at coordinate 28,468 of JAADYB010000150.1, forward strand.
CTGCGGTCCGGAGTGGCCGTGGCCGCCGTTGTGGTGGAGGACGAGGACGAGGACGGCGATGGCTCGCCTGTGAGCGGTGCGTGGACGTCTGCGGCAGCGGAGACGGTCAGCGCAGCCAGCGGGCGGGCCAGGAAGGCGCGCGTGGGTACCTGAGAGTGGAGCCTCATCAGCGCCGGTGGAGGAGGAGCCGTCGCTGCGGAGCGCGCGGAGGACGCTGCTGCTTGGGGACCGAGGGGCCAGCGCCATGGCGACGGATGCATCCACGTCCGCGTCCAAGCAGCGAGACGGAGACTGCGCGAGGGAGGAGGCCGGTCACGCGTGACTCGGGGGCTGGGACGGTGACGCTCGGCGCGGATCGAGTCGGCGCCGGCGTCCGTCCATAGTGGGAACGCGCATCGAGGCTTCCGCGGAAGGACCAGGCGCGCGGAAACGAACGCTCGGCGCTCGACGGTCGATGGTCGACGGGCTGTCCAGCGTGGCGTCGACGCGGCCGAAGCGGCACCGAGGCGTTCAGCAGACTATTCCTGGCATGGTTAACGCCTCGGGACGATTTGGAAGATGGAAGGAAGGGGTTGTCAGTGTTGTTCAGCGCGGTCCACGCATGGTTAGCCTGCTCGCTACTTGCCGCTGAAGTAGTTGGACGAGACGGCCGTGTCCGGGTGCGCGTCGCTAGCCTCCCACATGCGGCGGCGCTCGGCGTGGCGTCTCCGCCGCACGACGACGCAGACGGCCAACAGCGCCAGCAGCAGCGCGCCGGCGAGGATGGGGATCAGGTACAGCAGGTTGAAGCCTCCGCCGGCGTCTGCGCTGCTGGTCCCGGCCTGCGCCGCCGTCTCCTGCAGCCAGGCCGTCATGAGCGCCGACGGCTCGGGCTCGCCCCACTGCGAGGCGTTGGCCGCGCGGTAGACGTCGCAGGGGATGATCATGGCGGCCTCAAAGTCCGCACCGCTGTCGATGGCGCACTCGTCCCACGACGGCTGCGCGCTGGGCGCGGCCATGTGGATGGCGAACACGAGGTAGCTGACGTTCGAGTAGTCGTCGACCCAGTCGTGGCGCACGACGTTGGGCGCCGGCACGGCCGTCGCGTTGGCCGCGCCAGTGGCCCACATGGACAGGTCCTGGTCCGCGCCGGGCACGTCCGTGGCGGCGCAGCGCACGACGGTCGCGATCTGCGCGCCGTTGCAGTAGCGAGACCGCTTGGTCTCGCGGCCGGCCGAGTCGGAGCAGTTGGAGAACGTGCAGCCCGTGCCGAGGTACTCGTCCTGCGTGACGCCAATGTCCGCCATGGACGCGCCGCCGGCCGTGTAGACGCGCACGAGCGCCGAGCCGTCCGGGCCGAGCACGTAGCCGGCGTCCCAGAGCAGCGCGCGCTGCTGCAGACCGCCGAGCTGCGCGAAGTCGAGCCCCAGGGTGGCGAGGCGGCTGGTCACGGCCGTCGGCAGCGCGTCCGCAGCGTACGCGAGCGCCGCGGCGGCCGCCCCCTGCTCGTCCAGCACCCGGAACTGCGTCACCAGGTCCGAGGACGTCGCGTCGAACGAGGCGGCGGCCCGGACGCACGAGCGCGTCGCCAGGGCCGCGGCCAGGGCCACGAGGCGGCGGAGGGCCATGCTGGCGGCGGAATGGGCCGGCCGGGTTGAGGAGTTGCCGCCTGATCGGAGACTGAAGTGGACAACCGGTGCCCGAATGCGAGGTAAAAAAAGGGTTATGTCATATATTTTATTTCGTTTTTACCGAGTGGTGCACCCATTTTGGACGCTTGAAGCTGATGTCGTCTGTTTTATTTCGCCTGAATTGTTCTTGGATTGATGAGATATCACATACCAGATGATGACTTTCATTTATAACGTTTTTTTTTTTACTTTTCCTTCAATTTGCAAAAAAGGCAACGCGTTATAGTTTAGAGCCCGTGGCCTCGTCCTCCCCCCACACGTTCGTCACTATGCAAATGCGGCGGCGGTCCCTGCCTCCTCGCGGCCGCTGTCGTCCTCCGCTCAGAGGAAGGAGGGCCAGATCTTGGAGCGCAGCTCGTAGACGATCTCCATGGCGCGCGGGCGGGCGTTGGCGTCCTGCTGCAGACACGCGCGCGCGAGCTCAAGCACGGCCGGCGGGCAGTCGGGCCGGAAGGCCGGCGAGATCTGTCCCTTGGTGATGAGCGGCAGCAGGTGCAGGCTCTTGGACCGCACGCCGTGCGCGTGCGACTCCTCGTTCAGGCTGTAGGGCGGCAGGCACGTGTCGAGCTCGGACAGCACGACGCCGAACGAGTAGATGTCGGCCTTCTCCGAGTACTTTTCGCCGCGCAGCACCTCCGGCGCCGTCCAGAGCAGCGTGCCGACGCCGCTCGTCATGGTCATCTCGACGTCGCGCTCGCGGCTGAGCCCAAAGTCGCTCAGCTTGGCGTTAAAGCTCTCGGTGAGCAGCACGTTGAGCGACTTGAGGTCGCGGTGGATGATGACCGGCTGCAGCGAGTGCAGGTACACGAGCGCGTTGGCGATGTCGAAGGCGAGCGCCACCTTGTGGTCCCCCCACGTGAGCAGCTTGCCCTGCTCGGACGCCAGGCAGCGCGCCAGGTCGCCGCCGGGCATGAACTCGGACACCATGCTCAGCTCGGGCAGCGTGCGCCACGCGAGGCCCACGAAGCGCACGATGTTGTCGTGCTCGAGCGTCGACGCGATGCGGATCTCCTTGGTGAACTGCTCCAGCGCCTTGATGTCCACATCCACGACGGCGCCGGCGCTGGCGCTCGAGCTGCCGTTCTTGCTGCCATTCTTGCTGCCGCTGGCTCCGGCCGCGGTCTGCATGACGCGTTTGATGGCCACGGGCTGGCCGTCGTGCTCGCCCTGCCAGACCTCGCCGTTGGCGCCGCTGGCGATCTTCTGCCGGAAGACGAGCCCGGCGAAGGAAATGTGCTTGAGCATCAGCTCCTGGTCGGCGCAGAAGGCCGCGATCACGGGCGACCGCGAGCGGTACTTTTCGTTGATGGCGTCCACCTGCGCGGCTGGCATGCTGGGCCGACCGGCAGCGGCATTGCTCGAGTTGTAGTTGCCCGTGGACGTGCCGTTCGTGCTCGGGTGGTTGCCCGACACGAAACCCGCGGAGCCCACCGGCGGCTGCGTCGACTCGACGTAGTGGCCCAGCGACGCACTGCGAGCCCTGCGCTTGGCGCGCAGCCAGAGCACGAGGAAGACGAGCGCGAGCACGGCCAGCACACCGGCGACGGCGCCGAGCGCGACGGCGACGGCGGTAGACACGCCACTGTCGCCGTCCGAGCTGCTGGACGAGCCGGTCGAGTCGTCGACCGCCGTGCCGTTCACGTACGACTGCCAGTAGGTGAGCGAGAGCAGCGGCTCGGGCTTGCACCAGACGGGCTCGGCCGAGTCGATGTCGCTCTGCTGGATGCGGCGGCACGGCGCGACGAAGGTGGGCGAGCCGAGGCAGCCCGAGGAGCCGACGGTGCCCAGGTCGGTATCTTCGTTCTGCGCGATGAGGTAGACCATGGACGATTCGTTGCCGAGCGCCGAGAGGTCGTGCGCGAACAGCTGCGGGTCGTAATCGCTCAGGTCCGTCGGCTCCTTGGACCACATGGTGGCCTCGGGCCACGCGGTCGGCTCGACGTCGTCGACCAAGGCGCAGATGGCGCGGTCCACCACCTCCTCGGGCTCGCACGTCGACATCGCGAAGGCGATGACGCCACTCTTGCAGGCCTCGTTGACCGGGCACGCGTCCGCGTCGAAGGCCGAGACGGACAGGAAGATGTCGTTCATGGACCGCGGGCACCGCACGTAGACCTGCGCGTACGCGTCGTCCTGGCCCGCGAGCCGCACGAGCCCGAGGTCCCAGAGCACGGCGCGCTGCAGCGCCGGCGAGAGCTCCGCGAAGGCCGCGTCGCTCGCCACGCGCTCGCCCAGCTGCGGGTAGTCGGCCAGCAGGGGCTGCGCCACCAGCGCGTCCACGCCCACGTCCTTGCTCTTGATCTGCGCGATGATGTCCGTGGCGGCCGCGGGCGTGGCGAGCGCCAGCGCCGCCAGCAGCAGCGCGCGAGGCGTCCGCGGCATTGGCTGGGGGTGAAGGTGAAGGTGGGGGGGGGGCGAGGGGGGGTGGAGGGCGGGGACGCGGGCGGAAGCGGCGCGATTCCCGACTGGTCATGGCGACCGGCCCCGTGGGGTCGCCGGTGATTTGGTGCATCTATCGAAAAGGAACAGGCTCATTATGACACATTGCGGGACGATTACATACACTTGATGTCCTGAGCGAGGACGGGATTTCGACGGTTTGCAGTGACGCATCCAGGTGGGTTCGCTCGTTCTGAACACTTGTGCCATAATATATCCCATTTATCGAATATCAGGCGCGGGTCGGCACCCACCCGAGTGCTGGCTCCAATCCGAACAGAGGGAGCCGAAGACGAGCCGACCGTCCGCGATCTGACATGTTATAGCGACATTACGACGCGAAACATACGCTGCCGACGAGGCTTTCGAATTAAATGGCGTCGCGCCAACGGCAACGCGTTCCCTCCGCCCCGTCCGTCCGCTGGCCGCCGCATACAATCCCCAAGTTGTCCCTTCAGCCAGGCGTCATCCGCGGGCCGTTGCCTAACGCCGTGATATATTACTTGCCCACATGGCGCTGAAGCCACCTGTCAAAATTCCATCCCATGCAGGCAATTGCGACCAAAGTCTCACGTCTTGCAAAACCTGCGGCTCTGGTCCCCTGGGCCATGCCTGGCACACACACACAGACGCCCAGCGGCTCCTCACTCCTGCATTTTCGCCCCCGCCGCCCCCTCCCGCCCCCCGCCCGTCCCAATGGCCCGCCGCTTGGCGTCGGCGCTCGCGCTGCTGCCCGCGGCCCTGGCCACGGCCTCCGCGGCCTCGGCGGCCCTGCCGGACACGTCCAGCTACGTGAACGACGGCAGCAACTCGAACGTGGCGCTGCAGCTGTACAAGAGCTACGTGAGCGACCCGACCAGCGCGACGCTCAGCGCCAGCATCGCCATCACCAAGGTGCCCGACGACGTGCAGAGCCGGCTGGCGGCGGCCGGCGTGTCCGACTACGCGGCGCTGGACGGCCGCGTGCAGCGCGCGCTGCTCTGGGACTCGGGCTACTCGCTGAGCCCGAACCGTGAGCCCATGCGGCTGTACGTCAAGAGCGGGCTGAGCGTGAGCGAGCTGACCGTGACGCTGGACGAGTTCACGGGCGTGGGCTGCGTCGAGCGCAACTGCTCGCAGCCCGACGAGTCGCTCGTGTACAACAACCTGTACTGCAACGGCGCGCAGATGCTCAATGCGACCAAGTGCGCCACCGCCACCTTCTCCGAGGACCTCGAGGTGCACGCGGCCATGTGGTCCACGGGCGGCGACCCGGACGGCGCGCCGTTGATCACGCTGCAGAAGCACGCGTGGGAGTCCGAGAACGTCTCGTACGAGGTCTACGCCGTGCACACCATGAACACCAAGCAGGAGCCCGACTACGACGCGTGCCAGGATGCGAGCGTCTACTACTCGTACATCGTGCCGTGCACGGGCGTGGACAAGCTGTCGGGCGACCCCGAGAGCGCCGGGTACGAGATCCCCACACCCTCGGACTGGGTCGACACGTGGCTGCTCGACTTCGCCGATACGGAGCCGAGCACGTCCAGCGGCGACGGTGGCTTCAACCTGCTCTACCTCATCCCGATCGTGGCCGTCGTGTTGCTGCTCGTGCTCGCCGTCGTGCTGCTCGTCCGCCGGCGCCGCCACAAGGCCAAGCAGCCGGCGGCGGCGTACCAGCACGAGTCGACCATCGACCCGAGCGCACTGCTGTCTCCGGCGGCGTCCGGCGTCATCTCGACGGCCCACTACGGCAAGCCGAGCGAGAGCGACAGCGCGCGGCCGACGCTGTCGACGGCGGTCACGGACGGCAGCAACACGATCAACCTGTCGTCCACGCAGTATGCGTCGTCCACGTACGCGGACGACAGCGAGAGCGGGTCGAACAGCATCCTGCGCGCGCTGTACAGCGACCCGAACCTGGTGGGCAAGCGGCTGCCGATGGAGCAGATCACGCTCGTCAAGGCGCTGAGCAAGGGTGCGTTCGGAGAGGTGTGGCTGGCCGAGCTGCGCGGCGAGCAGGTGGCCGTCAAGCGGCTGCTGCAGACCAAGCAGCCGTCGTTCGGCGAGTTCCAGGACTTCACGAGCGAGATCCAGCTGAGCGCGAGCCTGACGCACCCCAACATCATCGGCTTCATCGGCGTGGCCTGGAACTCGATCAACAACCTCGTCATGGTGCTCGAGTTCCTGCCGGGTGGCGACCTGCAAGGCCACCTGCAGCGCAATGGAGACCTCATGAGCTGGGCCCGCGACAAGATCCACATCGCCGTGGGCCTCGCGCGCGCGCTGCACTACCTGCACTCGCGCGACCCGCCGCTGATCCACCGCGACCTCAAGTCGAAGAACGTGCTGCTGACGCGGCAGCTCGAGCCCAAGCTCATCGACTTTGGCGTCAGCCGCGAGCAGAAGGACGACATGACGGCGGGCGTCGGCACGCCCTACTGGACGGCGCCGGAGGTCTTCGAGGGCACCAAGTACTCGGAGAAGTCGGACATCTTCTCCTTCGGCGTCCTGCTCTCGGAGCTCGACACGTGCAAGATCCCGTACCACGACGCCGTGAGCGCCTCCGGCGCGCCGCTCAAACCCTTCCAGATCCTCAAGGAGGTCATGGCCGGCAGCCTCCGCCCGAGCTTCTCGGCCGACTGCCCGGACCGCATCCAGCGCGTCGCTGCCGCCTGCCTGCAGCGCGACCCGACTGCCCGGCCCAGCGCCGCCGAGCTCGTCGACATGCTCGGCGGCTGAGCCGGAGGCTGAGGGCTGAGCCTGAGGCCCATGCCCTTCCCACCGGCCGAGTCGGTAGTAACGTAACGCGCGAATCCATCCACTGCATGCTTCCGAACTCGTGCGTGGCGTTCGAATGAGGTGGCGGGGGCCGACGCGGGGGCCGACGCGGGGGCCGACGCGGGGGCTTGAGGCAACGCCCACCCAGTTGGTCGTCTAGGCGGTTTGTCACGCGGAGACGCGTCGTTCCCGCGGCGCTAGTCACGCCGGCCAACCCATCGTCCAGCGTGGGAAGTGATGTATCACCCCATGCTCCACCCAAAGTCCGCGTGCATAGTGCCGCCAGGGGCAATGGCGACCACAAACGCGGCGTCCCACGCCCCACTGCCAGCGCCGGGGCCGCTGGTCACGCCCCCACCCATACAATTCTCTAGTGTCGGCCCCTGCCCGCGCCGCTCCTCCCTGCAGCCCGGAGCATAGCGTAGCATAGCGTAGCGTCACATGAGTCCACCACCCCAGGCAGAGACCAGATGGTATCCCATACTGAACCCAAGTCTATTCCCGCCCCCAGCCTCGTCCTCGCCTGCTGGTCTCTGCCCTGCCGCCTTCTTCAAACATCGCCAGAGCCCACTCGGCATGCAGCTCCGGCCCGCACGACGCCCCCGACGGGCCCAGCGCCTCGTCGTCGGGCTGCTGGCGCTGCTCCTGGCGCTCGCGGAGGCCCAGGCGGCCGCCATGGACGTCCCGGCGCAGCTCTTCCTGCTCGGCGCGCGGTCGGCGCCGCGGACGCCGCAGACGCTCAGCCAGGGCCTCGAGCAGACGCTGAACGGCACGGCGCTGGCCGACCTGTCGGCTGCGCTGCAGCGCGCGCTGCTCTGGGACGCCGGCTGGCTGCGGCTCGGCTTGGCCGACGACGACGCGGCCTCCTCCTCCTCCTCCTCCTCCTCCGCCTCCTCGGGCGACT